>JAZGTJ010003747.1:2835-33819 GCA_036877575.1 Botia almorhae
CACACCTTTACTGACAAAACTCACTGCAACACTTTTCTGCTCTCCCTGGGGGTCATGAGGTTGTCTGGCTGACAAAGATGGCTGGGATGAGATTTCTCTCAATGGGTCCAAGACACATGATCGACAGCACATGACTAAAGGCTTTCCTGATTGACAGACAGACAGAGGGAGAGAGAGAGAGAGAGAGAGAGAGGCTCATGCACGCCCACACAGACAGAGAAAAAACAAAGACAATAAAAGTGTATGAAAAGCGACAGGACAGGAGAAGGAGAGAACAGGAGTGGATGTGTGCATGTGCATGTGTGTTTTGTGCACACATTCGGTGGGTGAGGACGACCCGTCAACAACAGATGTGTCTGCAGCACGCAATGGCTGTCTGCGGTTGAAGGCTGATGTTGTAGTGTGATTGTGCTCCTGCAGGGGGCGCCTGTGAGCGCTGGGACGGGATCACGGAGGGGGGAAATAAGTCTTAAAAGACACATTTTGCAGTAAGACGTGTGTGAAACGCTCTGTGCACTTGTGTTGCTAAATATATTTCTCCAGAAAGGCTGGAGAACAAAAGACAGAGTTTGGCTGGGTTTTAAATAACTACATGTTAATGTTGTTTTTATGTTATTTACATATTTGTTATTCTTTAAAAATAAAGAAAGGAGAGAATTGGTTTTTAATACATGTTGTTGACATGTACAGGGACATTAGAGGTGGTACATTTTTTTTAAATATTTGAATTTCTATTGGTGACATTCAGAAAATGATCAATAATAATTATTTATTTATATTTATTTCCGGAAATACTCCATACATATTGTGTCTCATAGCATGTTTATGTTTAGTTTTTGCTGTATTTTTGTATTATTAAAATAATGGAACTTTATTCCAAATCATTATTCCATTTTAATGCTGCTTTACATTTTCTTGTGTGCTGTGTCAGTTTAAATTCAATTCAAATTCGGCAACTGCACTGGAATGGGTTCAGTTTGAATGGAGCACAGCTTCCAACGGTAAGAGGGGCTTTGAGACATTTAGCCGTGCGGCACGATCAGCGGGAGAATTTAGGGATCATCTGAAAACGCACTTTCAGTTTAAACTTCGACTGATGTGCTCCACCATCTCACTCTCTTTCTGCACCGCCCACCCCTCCACGCTTTCCATTTTCACCCGCTTAATGACATGTAATAGGAATTTGTTTCAGGCTTTCACACTTGGTTCACAAAAGCTGAAATCCGTCGGGTTCAAGCCACTGTGACAACCAGTGCGGCGTCATTTTCCTCCCTGTCATTATTAGATTAGCACTTGTAACATCGGAAGAAAAATTTGGAGCATCTCCCAACAAACGCTGGCTGCAGGGGTCTAATGTGACTCTCTGCTGTTTGTTTTCCCGCTGCACAGCAGACGCAGAGCCAGAAGAGCCAGAGGTGCGACGTAGCTGAGAACGTGCTCGTCATTAACATCTTGATGAGAGACTTCTGCCTTCAGCAAGACAGCTGAGATTTCAAGGTGACCTCAAATCAGAGTTTACAAGAGAATCAAAGGTTTAGCTTGTTTGTTTTGTTTTTAAATGGAAAACAACGCAGCATTACTTGTTACCAATATGGGTACATACATACAACATAACAACATTAGCAACAAACATACCAACATTAAAACAGCATCAAACCAGCACTAATCAGAATAAACAAGCCAGGATCAGCATGGTTATTCAGCACATCACAGTCTGTAATCACAAATATGAACATAATTTAACTGTTGTCTCCTGTGTTCTATAATATACAGTGTTTTGATACATTGAAATTATTACAAGGCACAGTTAAATTACAAATTACAGTGTAAAATCTATAGGTAAAAATGTATATTTATGCAGTTGGCGGACACTTTTATCCCGAGCGACTTGCAGTACTTTCAAGCTATACATGTGATCATAACGTGTGTTCCGTGCGAATCGAACCCACAGCCTTTGTGCCGCTAACGTAATGCCCTAACTATTAAGCTACAGGAGCAAAAAATTATTAATTAAATATAGTCTATTGTCAATTGATTACATTTATTTTATAATTTTACTCACAGGTGAATGTGATCTGAACAACTTTTAATTGATATTCTTGCCTATCCAATAGATATTCTGCAATGCTATGACATCATACAGTTCAATTCCTGATAAATGATGAATCTGTATAGCTTTATGCTGGGAATAATGATGAAATTCTCCCAGACCATTTCCGGCTTCAGTTGAGTCGGACCTGAGCTTGGCACACGGTATCGAGCCGCCCGACCCGCTCAAATGCAACTTTCTTTCACCTTCAGCACAGGTCTGGCCAAGAATAGCTGACAGGGGTTGGTTGATTGACTTTCTCTGTGAAGGGTAATTGATTGGCGGGGGATTACGTGGAGAGCTTGGCCCTTGATAAAGTGAGACAGGAACCTGGCTGAACAGCCGAGTGATTTTTCCTGTCCATATATGTCCCTGTCTCCCTTCATTACCGTATGACTTTTACCTCGCCCACTCCACAACACGGCAGGGGTGTATTTGTTACATCCTGCTGCACTCATTGCTTTCTCTCTTGATTAAAAACTACCTACTTCACTTTCCTCAGTCTTTTCCATCCAAGACTGAGGCCCACTGCTGGAGGGGCTGGCCACAGAGAAGCCTGTGGATAAATATTTATTTGATAGCTGCCAAATGGTCTCTTGTATTGTAGGTCGCCGCTGAGATGGGCAGGGTTGGGGGGGGGTTGGAGTCTTTATGAGGCAATCGGACAAAACTGGCTCATAAATCACATGCTGACCAGCGAGCTGCCACGTATCAATGAGGGGGTCATTGAGGTAATGACACGATCTGAGAACACATTCCCAGCATGAAAAAAATCACATAGAATTACAGTTACTGATTTACTGTGTTATTTTAGAAAAATTACAAGAGCGCTTAGCAAAAATGTGCTTCAGGGAAATGGATATTATACAAATTAAATTGCTTGGTTTTACATCATTTAAAATGAATTAAAATCTTTCATTGCAGCCCGAGAAACTGACTTGATGCTTCCAGTCCACAGCTGTTCTCCTGATGTGAGGAGACCACAGCCACTAGAAGTTTTGTTAGGATTCAATAAAGGATGTATTGTGACAGTGCCAACAAAAGCCTGCCACCTGTAGTACAGTAGAAACAGACCTCAGCTTTTAACTAATGCGAACTAATGAGTGGGGTTGTGTTTTGATGTTAGAATTTGATACTGTATTGGTAATGACGCATGTCACATCATATCACAATTCAGAATGATGATGATAAGTATTTTGTCAGAAGAATACTTATGAAGTATACTTACGAATGCCATTCTGGCAGCAGAATAGTGTAATTTCAACATTTACTAGTAGGGGCTTTACTGCACCAGTAGTACCAGCCAAGCCCTTTGATTTGAATAATATCTGAATATCTGACTGTTTTTATGAAGTTACATGGTTCATATAAACAGATCTCGCTCAAACGAACTTGCACAAAATCTTGGCTTACTGTGTTCCTTCCAGGCAAAGAGCCTTGCCTTTTTGTTAGTTATTTACCTAACCTTTTTCCCCAGTTTTCAACAATTACTCCATGAAGCTACTGGTTATTCAATAAAACTGCGTGTTTTCCCAGCTAACAGAGAAGTTGTCTCAACGTTAGCATAAAATGTTTTTGCAGTAACGTTAGTTGGTAACTTATTTTAATGTTATATATCATATTTAAAGCGTTTAGTGGAACGTTTTAAAAATGTTACAGAACTTAAAAAAAGTTTGAATAACGTTCTTTTAACCAAACAATAACATTAATACAATGTCTAAAAAAGAATGTTCCATTTAGCATTTACATAACATTTTAGCATTTTACGGAAACATTCTTACAACCTAAAATTCTTAGAACCCAGCTAACAATTCTTCAGTTACTCACTGAGGCTACTTTTGCTTTTTAAATTGGGCCCAGATTTCATTGGGTATGTTACACGCCAGTCTGGAACTCACTGTAAGTCTATATCTCACTGCCTGCCATGATAACTATACCACAATCTGCAGACACAGATCACTTAAAACTTATTACTGGGAGAGCAAAAACATCCTCGAAACATGGCCCAGATTTGTGCTATATTTACTCGACCAAGATGGAATTCAGCATTTGCTGAAAATCTCTCGAGCTGTTTCTCACTCTCAGGAGATGGGAAACTTTTGCTGGTGAATTTGCTGCAGGTTTATCCTGTCGTGTGATTGTGTGTTTGTGTACGTGTGCGGTAAATGTGGTGTAAAGTTTCTTCTCAGACTTGCGGTGACTGAAACACTTGTAATTACAGCTTACCCATCAACCTGTTGGTAGCTAACAATTTTAGGTTGTAAGAACATTTCCCTAATGTTTTCATGAAGTAACAAAACTATTAAAAATGTTTTTTTAAATGTTCTGAAAACATTCAAAACGTTCAGCTTGTTTTTTATGATATTGCTTGATTTAAATAACAGTATTCAAACATTTTTATTCTATAACATTAAAATGTTCCACAATATATGTGACGTTTGAAAATGTTTAAAACGTTTTAAAACATTTTTAATATCTGATATATAACATAAAAAGTCATACTAACATTACTGCATGAACGTTTTTGATAACTTTTTTAGAGAATTTTAGCCAACATTATGAAACGGCCTCTGCTTGCTGGTTAAATGCAAAAATTAAACTCTGTGTGCAAAAAGCAGAACATTA
The DNA here is from genome assembly GCA_036877575.1 of Botia almorhae. NCBI lineage: Eukaryota > Metazoa > Chordata > Actinopteri > Cypriniformes > Botiidae > Botia > Botia almorhae. The sequence goes on from JAZGTJ010003747.1 coordinate 7,550, forward strand.
TGCTATGAGGAAGTCCCAGTGGTCTCTGGAACATTTAAATTACCTGCATATTAGAATTAAAGGAATAATGTACTCAAGTCACTGTTTAGATTAAATCTCCCCTCAGTATTTCACAGCCTGTTTTCCCAGAAATCTGTTGGATATTTCTAACGGTAATTACAGCATGTAGCTCACTGACAAACACAATCACAATTTTGAGGCTTTTAGCTAGAAAGTCTGAGAGGCAGATTTTGCTTTTGATCTGTATATGTGTGATGTGTGTGTCATTAAATATGTTTTTTTCTTGGCCTATGGCTGTAGCCGTCAGTTTTGGTTGACATGGTGAAATATCGGTCTATTTTTAGAATGATGGATATGCTTTTCATGTAAAAAAAAGACCATCTCAGATCAGCATGAAGTTTAATGTTTTTCCAGGATGGTTTATGATTGTCTGTGCTGTTTTTTTAAAAACCTAAACTTAGTTGGCCCAAATATTTTAAAACACAATGTATGCAGCTATGTTGGTCTTTTTAGCAGTGATAGTTTACTGGATGCATTGTAGTTGGGGATGGTGCCTTGTAAAATGAAAACTAAATTAATAATATATAATAATAATAACAGTTGTTCTGAAAAACTGATGACATGAAGTGAAGCTACTAACTTTTTCCTGTAAGTTGATGTAATGGTTTTTTAAAATAAAAATAAAGGGCAAAAGCAACAAGACCTCTATGAGGGCATAATACATATTTTAATTACTTGAAGTGGTCAGTAATTTTTTGAAGTGCTCAAAGTTCATTTAAATTTATTTAAATGAACCGAACAAATCTCGTTGCTGAGGGTGATGACTGTTCACTCACTGTCTTTATCTTTCAGACAAACTAAAATTTCTCGCCTGGCGGATTTCTGGACGTCCTTGGTTTGTCTGCCTCACCCAGCCATTGTGGATTGTGTCAATTTGCTCGTTTGCATGCTAATCATGTGAGCTGTTTGGCATGGCACTTCAGTCCATTGATTACAGCCTGCCTGTGCTAACATTACATCAATTACAGACCGGCTATAATGCTATAACATTATAGACCATACAGTTAATGGAAACCATTAGTGATTCATTTTGAGTGAGTTAGCCAGCGAGTTATTTAAAGGTCAGGCTTGTTCTGCAACAGCAGTTCTCAAACTGCGGTTTGTGGATCTCGTCAAGGATTCAAAGTGGTCCAAGCTGATTGGCTAATAAAAAATAGACCTAACTAAGTAATTATGACTGGGGAAAAAACACCAACATAGAATTAATCGACTAATTAATCATCTCATAACAATGACTTAATTGATTGTCTTATCACTCATTTGTGATAAACTGCTTTTGTTGTGTTCTGTAAAGTAACTGGCAGTTATACATCAGTGTGCAGTGTATGAATCTTTTCTGTCAGTAGCTTATAGTCATTACATCCAATTATTGATTGGATATTAATAGAGAACCACTTCATAACACAGAAAATGAAATATATGTGGAAGACGTAGCCGCAGTGTCTTATTATTTTCCTTGTTCCTTTCCGTGTTTATAGGCAACATTGCAGTTTTAAACTCGCACTGGTGCTTATTTAGACTTGACTTTTATGGACGTTTGATGTCATTCAGACCTGCAGCGTGTGTGATGTCAGTCTTCAGACAGGCTTTAAAACCCACCTGCTCCTGAATCATTCTCTCATGGGAGCTGGAGGCAGAGGGTACAACAGATGTATGCTCACACACACACACACACGCATGAGTGATTGCACAACATTAAAAAAAGTCAAAAGAAATACACACCCCAGATTTGCATACTGAGATGTTTGTGCAGGCCTGTGGGATCTCTTCTCCTTATTAAGTCGGTTGTTGCGGGGCAGCTGCTATATGATGGACTAATAGAGAGTGTTGATTGGGAGATGAATGTGCTATAAAAGGCGTTGGATCAACGCCGGTTCGTTTGTTTACAATTAATAGCCTGCAGTGATCATCTGTTTTATTTTTCGTTATGAAGAGATGAGGCCGTTCTATGATTAAAAAACGAATGACAGCCCAATATATATCATATGATAATGTTTATGAGGTTGGCATGTCTATCATTTTGCGTTTATTATGCACAGAAAAGCTACGGCTAACAGGATATTCATTGCATTTATCAGATCAATGTACTGATGTTTTATTTCGGGGGTGGTATGCTAGCAACTGATAGCATGCTAGCAATGTCAAGGTCACAGGTTCGATTCCCAAGGAACACAATGAATAAAAAGTCTGTCTTGGATGCACTGTAAGTTGCTTTGGATGAAAGCATCTGCTGAAGACATAAATGCAATATTTTGACATCAAGAGAATTCTTAGCCAGAACTAATAATATATGAACAGTATAATTGGAGGTTTGGTAAATGTTCTCATTTAGTGTTTGACTCCTCTGATCTTTCCAGTGATGTCACACGATCATATAAGAAGAACAGGCAGATTGGATGTGTTTAAAAATAACATTTTACTGGTAAGTAAACAGCTCACTGTACGCCTTTGATATTGTGTATGATATCAGAGTCAAGGGTCTCTTTTATTCAGTATCTTGATAACAAATCACAGTAGACACCAATGTTGGTTTGAGACTAGGAGAGGAATCATCAAACCCATAATTACTGTTCAGCAACATCACATCAAATTATATATTAAAAAATCATCAAGACTCTGAAGGTTGTCATGGTTGTCATGTCACACTGTAGCTTTAAATGTTTAGTTTGTCTTTAAGTGTCTGGCCTAGGTAAAAAAAAATGTATTTTTAAACAAATAAGAAATGTTTTCTTTTTATGTCAGGATTTTAATCTCCGCAGATGTTGTATCCAGGAATACAACATTTCAGCGCTGCCAGTATTTTTATGTTTATTATTTATATTCCGTGTAAAATTTGGTTTATTTATTTTTTGGTTTGTCCTTGCTTGCTTGGCATTTTTTTCCTATTGCAATTTTACCCAGATAACCCAGCAAACAGCCAGTAAGCCATCGAAGATTATTCCCAAAGCAATAAGCTTTATCTGTTCACCGCAAAACAGATTACAAAAGCCTGTAAATGCTTCATCACAGCTTATCACACAAACATTGTACAGATCACAGCCATTGATTCTAATGGAAAGACATTTGGAGGGGCTGAACTGATGCGCAGAATGCATCGATATGAGTGAGAGGAAGTAATTAAAACAGGTAATCCCTGATGGGACGAGGTGTTGATTCCTGCTTGTGCTTGAGTCTGATGTTTTCAGTCAGCTATATTTAGCATCGTCTGATTGTTTGCGCAGCGAAGACGCTGCTGGCATCGAATTTTCACTTTAAATTCATCTGTTCAATTTATTCAATAGTCTTCGCGGTTTGCGATTGAAGTTTACAATCTGTAAATCACCTGTGAGCTCCCTTGATATTAACGGAAGCTCACAGTGCGTTTAAACATCTGAACATACAATATGAAGCGATAAGCTTCAGCGATAAACATTTCCTGCTAACCTTGTGGCATCTTTATATGTTGGTCTAATTTCTCGCTTCTATACACTTCTCTGCTTTTAACTTCTGTTTGCTTTCCGTCTGTTCTTCCAGTAGGGCAGAGCTGAATGCAGGTGCTTTTTAATGTAAAAAGCTAGGATCCCTGGCATTTACACGCATTATAACTGTAACACTTTTTTTAATTAGCTGGAGCATACGCCCCCTTTTGCTGATTGGCTACAAGAGTGTTATGGCGTTGTGGTGGCCCGGTCCGATCCACTTTGTTTTCTTCCTGTTTACAAAGCCAGGACTATGTGTTTACAATATTTTTTCAACACACAGAGAACAGACATCTTGCAAATATATTAGCACAATGTTTTGTTTGTAAGTTGATTTCTGCATTAACCATTGGCAGGATTCCTCCATTACCTGCAGCTATAGCCTCAACTTGAGGCCCTTAACAAACCTTAAATACACATTTGTCAATTGGCTAACATAATTTCCTCTGTTTGGGCGCCCGAGGTGATGAAAAAGTCGTTTCAGAGGTGAAGGAAGTTATTCGATTTTGATGAAAGACAAACATATTTTTCTTTGGGATAACACGCATTAATGAATTGTTCTCAGACCAGGAATGTGCATAAGGAAAGTAAATAGGGTCAATTTTTGGTTTCCTGTTGACTTGTTGTTATTCTTAGAAGTTATTTTCATTTACAGTGCAGCCAAAGAAAGGTTTAGTTGTGCTGCTCAAATGATGACTCTTCTATAAGCAATTCCACACAAGTCATGGCCTTTGTCAGCACTGCTGGGAATTAGATGCAGGTAATTCCGGCACAGTGTGATTACCTGTGTGATATTGCTTTTATATAACAGTTTAACAGATTATGCAAATAACTATGCAAATAAGTAAGGAAGAAACAAGGAGTGTCGCAATAAACTTCTGGTGTGCCGAACTACTTTCTTATTTAATGAATACAGTTGTTTTGAACTGCTGTTGCTAGTTCAAAAGATGCATCCAAGTCTGTGTTACTAAATCTAAAATGTCAGATTAAGACTGATAACAAAGACTGTGTGTGTGTGTGTGTGAGAGAGAGAGAGAGCGAGAGAGAGACTGCTACCGTGACATGCCCGCTGAGGAAATCGATAACATTGTAGTATTGTTTCAGCGATGACTGTGGCAGAATGAAGTAACAGTAAAGCTTTCTGGTGCTGATCTGGTGCTCTGTTGTTTTAAAACACCATCCAGTCAGATTCGAGGACCTTTCGAATTTAATAACTACAGACATAGTTAAAGTTTGTCAACTTGACAACCTTTAAGCATCTACAAGAAAAATTCTAATTTTTAAAAATGCGAATCTTTTCGATGGCTCATAAATGTTCTGCAGCTTAAAGATTTAATTCTAGTTACCTCTGTTTATTTAGAGAACAAAATACTACCACTGTGGTGGCTTTTTTTAAGCTGCCTGGCTTTAAAAGACTCATGATTCTCTGTCTCGTATCATTCTCTAGTCATTGACCTCCACAAAACGACTGTTCCCTTTATAACATTCCCACACTGCATCTTGTCACACCAAACCACTTTCTAAAACTGTTTTGTAAAGGAAAAATTGAAGTTGCCAATAGATAATCAGTTTCAAGGCTATTCACTTCTGCAGTGAATGAATCCTACAGTAGGCAAGGTTACGTCTGCTTCGCGGCAGCTCTGTTTCTTTATGTTCCATGATGGCATGGGGTCGTTCCTCAGTTTTTGTTGAGCAGAGAAAAGCTACGCTGCGTTCAGAGCGGCACGTCAGATAAATTCAGTGTTAATTCCAAATGAGAAATTATAAGCAAAAGAGAGGGATGAAAAGACTGGGTGTCGGGAATTGAAAGAACTCATTATAACTTCAGTTATTGCTCTTCAGCCTCACGCTGGAAGAGCCTCAGAGCTTTAGAACCATCAGCTTCTGCTTTTGTGCTCCGTCAGCTTGTTCTTTATGCCGAAGTCGTGCGTCGGCTTCATGGAAGTCTCGTCATGAAGAGATTTACATCCAGACGGTAAAATATCTTTGATGTTGGATATGCGTGTTTCCCTAACACCATAAAAGTGCGTAAGGATGGGAGAGGAGAGTCTCGAGAGATAGAGACAGAGAGAAATTAAAGCACTAGAGATAAGCCTAGGTTGAGAGCTGGGCTTCTATTGATAAGAAAATCGCTGTAGTAAACGCAGCTGAAGAGCAGGAGAAGGTTGCTTCTCAGATCTTCCTTACGTTTAATCTTCACGGACTCATGCTGATGTGCAAAATATGGTACGTCCAAGGTCATTTCCAACAGGTTTAGCAATTAATACCATATCTCCTTCTTCTGAAATTAAACTCTTACATCTGAGGTAACATCTTAAGAGGTCTAGAATATATTTAAGTGTTAAAATTCTCTTTGTTATTGTTTAGCCAAAATGAGCCATGGCTTAGCGGTAAGTGCATGTGATCTTAAAAAGTGAGCTGTGGTGAGCTCAGGTAAGCAATATGGGTTTGAGTTTGTGGCTTGCATCATTTTTCCTTTCCCTCTGTTCTATTCATTTCCTGTCTTTTCTCAATGATTGTTATTGAAGAAAGTTGCAAAATAATAAACATCAGGAACACTTTATCTTTACCAATCAATATAAGCTTACAATATAATTTAAGAAAAAATGATAAATACGATTTTAATCGCGTGCATGTGTGCGCACACGTGCATGAGAGCAAATGAGCATACTCGTGTCTCATTATTAAAGACATCATATATCAAAGACTATATCAATATATCTCATATTGATTCCGGTCATGTGATTTAATTGTGGCTGACAATCATAATTCATAATTCTTCCATACAGGTCATTTTAATGTATTTCTTCACCTGCTTGCCATTATTACAGCGAGACCTATTTGTACCTATAATTTGGTGTAGTAATATTAGTCTTTCTCACAGAGAATAACTTTTGCTACCTGCTGCACAGATGGCTGATCACTTGTTTTTCATTATCTCTCCTGCCTTTAAAGAGCCATAACACAATTACAGAGAGAGCAATTAGAGACACGCTGTCAACATTACCAAACCGAAGGTCGTAATTAACAGCGTGAAATTTGTGCCGGCTTGGATGGCACCAGCCGTCTCCTTTACGCATTTTCATTTTTTTAACATCTACATGTGTGACTTTAATTTGCTAAGCTGTCAGGCAGTCAAGAGTGAGCGATTAGGGTAAAGGAGAAATATGATGAAAATATATAGCAGATTCTCTGTTAGTGTGATGATATAGAAGCTGGTGTGTTAATTAGAAAACTGGGGGAAATGGTTAGGATAAATTGCGACCCCTGATCCATGTTCTGGCTGCATTGTTATAGCATCTGATTGCTAAAGCAGTAGTGCAGGTCAAGGAACCGCAGTAACATCTGTGCTGAATGCAATTTGCATGGCACAATTTGCATGCCGCAATGTCAGTGGTGTACAACTGTTTAGTGATTTTGCCCTTGAATGGTCTGCTAAACATAGACTAAAGCTTTACAATTAGAGTTGTGCATGTCAGACTCCATTTCACTTAAGTTCCACTCTGGGTTTTCTCCGGGTTTTCTATTTCCCACCCCATGTTCTCTGAGGTAAGCAGATCTAACTCCATTGCAATAATATACACACAAGTAAAGCTTTGTTGCAAAGTTTTTCAATATGATAAATATCTGGTCTTCCCCACTTTCACATATACACTTTCCATTATTAATTAGAATTCTTGCAATTGGGGTGATCTTGTAGCACACTTATTTCTCCAGACAAATTCCGCTCCATTTCTTTCACATACTCTGTTGTGTGTGTGTACATGTGTGTGTTTGTGGTCTGTGATGGTGTCGCTGTCACCTCGTTAGACCTGTGTGTTTATCAGCACGGGGCCTCGCTCGTTTCTCTATTCAGCGAGGCTGAGGGGCTTCATGTTAAATTTATGATGTCATTGCTCTCTGTTATGGGCCTAAATGTCTTCTCTGAATGCAAGGGAAGTCACTCCATCAGTATAGGCCATCAGTGCCAACGCTGATTGATTCAGGGAAATTTGCTTTGCCTGCTCAGTCACCCAAGACCAGAGCTCCAAATGGCACCATGTAGTTCCTCCCACTATACAATCCCTATGCACTCCTAAACATGTGCTTCCCAATGACATAGAAGAACCATTTTTGACTGAATGGTTCCATAAAGAACCTTTAACATCTGCAGAACCTTTGTGTTTCACAAAAGGGTTCTTTAGACTATAAAAAGGTAAGACATTTTTTTTAAAGAACCTTTGACTGATTGTGTTCCTGTAGCTCAAAAGTTGTGGGTTCAATTCCCAGGGAACATATGTACTGATTAAATGCATAGCTTGAATGCATTGTAAGCATCTGCCTAATGCATAATTGTAGATTAATGTATTTTGGTGACCAAAACTTGTTTGCTGGGATTGTTTTGGAGAACCTTATAAGAACCTTTATTTTTAAGTGTGTATGTGGTCCCTAATCTCTATGTATATAATATGGTTGCATTTAAGCATTCTTCTCATAAGCTCTTTGTCTTCCTTTATAGGTGATAATGTATAGACTTATCTGAGTTGTGCTAAGTGTAGACAGTGATCACAAATCTCTCTCAGACTGAGTGGTTGAGTGTCTTTGGCGCTGTGATCTGGCCACCAGCTGAAGCCTCTGCAGATGGTCTGGCCTCTCGCTTTTCAACATGGACAATTGCTGCAGCTATTTCCTTTTCTCGCCATTGACACGCTCATTTACTGGCCGATTAGCTGGTTTCTGGGAGTTGACTCCAAAACGTACTCTTACCAGATACTACTATTTAGGGCTCTGCATGCTAAAATCTTTTGCGAGAGCTTTGGGCTCTGACAAATACTGGTGTCAAAGTAAATTGGAGTGTCTGAAATAGATGCTAGTTAGATGAACGCGGGCCTTTTTGATACAAAACTCGAACCGATACGCCTTCACCCGCCATGATATAAAAAGCAAAATTCCCAAATTTAGATATACATTTGTCTCGCCGCGGATCTGTTGTGACAGGAAGCGCAGTTTGCGATGCATAAGAAACATTGTTTCCCAAATGCAACAGCTGCAAGTCTTATGACTCAAACAGACTTAGAGAGCCTCATAAATAAAGGGCGGATATCTTTAATCTTTACCCTAATCTTCTTAGAGCAGAGATGATTGCTACACACGAGATGGAGCCTTCTGATTTTTGCTCTTTTTTCCATCTTTCTGTGGCATCTGTTAAACATGTAAAGATCGATTATTGTCTCCATGCTTTAAATCCCCTGGTTAGTATTCAGGAAAGCGGCTTTAGCTCAGTGTGAAATATTGAGCTTCTGTGCCCCAGCAGTTCTGCATGTGATAAAAGTGCTGCCAAACTCTGTGGTAGTGCCTCCCTCCTCTCAAAGTACCCACAATGCACCCTCAAAGCAGAATTACATCAACAGCCTGCTCTACGAACAGAGCAGCTCCCCAGCTAACAGGGAACGTTCTCAGAACATTGGCTAATGTTCTTTAAAACATTACGTTAATAGAATGATACGTTACATATTAAATATCAAAACGTTCTGTACATTTTTTAAAAACGTTACAGAATAAAAGTTTCAACAGCTTTCTTATATCCAAGCAATAATGTTAATACAATGATGTTTTGATGGGACATTTTACAGTGAGGAGGAGAAATTTAAAACATTTGGTGAGGCTCACCTCCACAAATTTACAAGCAGAGAGCTCAGTAATCAATTAACATTTACAGCTGTTCCTTTATAAAGATCCCTCATATCAACCGGAAGGTCAGATATTTTACATTACTGAGAATATCATCCAGAATATCATCCAGAATATCATACAGAATATTATCCAGGCTTCTCTTCAGCTTTTACAGCTTGCCATGTATCAGAAGGACAGCTGTTAGAGCTCATACAGTAGTCTTTATTAGACTCACTGAATAACAGTGAATATAAGTTATTATATCCTGGAAGTGGAGAGCACAATGTGTTTGCCTTGAAGTGCCCACCCTTTTATTCTCATGAGCGTAGTGTCATATTCTTTCATACCGTCTTAAGAATCTGAGATCTCTTCCTATTTTTTAATTTAACTTGTAGCCCGGGTGCCATTTTTAGAAGCACATGTAAAAATGCGATTACCCTTTTTATGAAGTCTGTATACATTCATAATGTGTTAGGCTCAGAGAGAATCTGTTGAGTTTTTCTCTCTTCAGTATGATTTTGGACGAAAAAATTGAGAATACTATATCAATTTAACACATCTGAGCATTTTAAATTCATTTAATTCCCACGAGCCCCAAAATCAGCAATAAAAATTGAAAATAGATGCATTATAAATACAAGCTGTATAGAAATCGTCTCGTTAAAGTTCATTTTTTTCACAGGGGGATGACCTGTCATATCTCATCCAATCAAACGTAATCATTCTCTAACAAGCGAAAGCACTTCCGCCGGGTATTAAAATCATAATATTCACATTTTACTGCAGATATCAAAATACATGAAGCTTTTGAGCGAATGATCCATTCTTGGTGTCTGAGTGTCTGGTGTTAAACGCATGGGGCTAATTGCATATTTTACATTGAGGCAATCAGACAAAATTTGCAGTGTAGTTAATGATGTGTATAAATCTGCCAAGCCTCAAAATTACAGGACAAAGTTTTAAAGATGAGAAGTTCAAAGCTCAGACCAGTCAATCTTTTTTGCAGATGGGGAGAGCACGAGAAGATGAGCGGGTGCAGAGAATTCCCAAGTCCCTAATTTTCACATATTCTTCCATTGCTTTTTCCCAGTCAAACTTCAAATCAGTGTGTATTGTCCTTGTGCTTAGCTGAGACTCCTAACGTATTTTTATTCCAGTCAGTCTATTCAACACTTTCCGTCTTTTATGTGTCCTTACAGTTCAGCAGAATGTTTATTTTGATACATCACAGGCAGTGGATGAATGTTCAGTTGAACTCATTCGGTCTCTACTGGCGTGATCGCGACCTACATAAAAGGTGCACAGCTGAAAAAAAACAAAAACAGAGGAATAATACACTTTTCCTTTATTCATTTCTGCTGGTGCAGGCTTCAGTGCTCTTGTTGCTACATCATGACCTGTTGTCGGACGCTCAGACCTTTGTTTTTTGTTGGACTGTACAGGACTTACAAGTGTGTATATAAAAAATCTTTTTTTTTTCACTTAGAAAGTTGCAGAGGAGCCAAGCTTGGCTACGGTAGAATTTAAATGAGGAATGATTATTAGGTGAATTATTGTTATTATGGTTTATTATTATGGATGTACCTTTGGTATCAGAAATGTGTGCGTCAAGTTCCTGCATCATTAAAGGTTTTTTAGAACCTTTTTTTAAGCTGGTTGAAAGTCCCATCACGCCCTGATAGCAATCACTAAGTAAAATGGTATAAATATATTGATGTATCTTCTGTGGAAGGTGCAGGACCATAACATGTTCATCCAATCATTGCATTCGGTCCTAATGTAATAATAGGATGTCCTATATGCCTGTCAAACTGTGTTTTTCCATCATGCTCATGTGTATTGGAGAAGGTGTGGCTTTGGAAAACGCTCTGATGGGAGGGTGGGATCTTATACTTTAAATGCTAGCTTGCTATCTAGCTTGCTAGCCACTCTGCAAATTGTCTACCCTACCTTTAATAAATTAATATTGAAAAAAACATCACAGTGATACTTAATTTTATAATGCATTAGATTTAATACCCATTTTGTTTCTAAGGTAGTGAGTGAACGCTTCTGAGCATGTGCTGAGCAATTACTCTAGATTGTTTGTTATCTTTTGTGTTACAGTTGCACCCGGTCTCATCTTTTAGATTTTACTCAAGGTTTATTGAATTTCTGTTATATTGTCATTTCTAAGCAACTACCCAGAATTCTTTTAGCTCAAATCAACACACCTTCCGTAATGTCGTTGTAACAGTCGTTCTGCCTCTAAGCTCATTTTGACTTCATCAAGAACATTTGGCCTCCCTTGTCTTTTCCGAATCGAAAAATAATGGCTGAATGTAGCGTAATTACTAAATAATCGGGAGTATATTGTCGTGATGCTACATGTGAGCCTTGCTAACGTTTCTGTAGAAATGAGAAACAATATGAGTGTTTTCGCTGTAATCAGCCATAATCGTTTTTGTGTCTTTATTGCCTTAGAATCTCGGTGGAATTTTACTCTTTGGGCCTGTGTTGTGAAAATTAGTTTTTAATACTTTTTTGTATCAGATGAAGAGGGAAAGGGTGGGTTGAGGATATGCTAATGAGTGCTGTTGTCCATTAATAGTAAACACACCAGATCCATTTAACTTCATTTTGATAATCCTGTGGCGTAAACAGTCCGTGGAGTGTTAGCTGTATGTGTTCTGTGGAGTTTTGAATGAATGTCTTCCATAAAGAACCCATTAAATCTCTTTATTGCCAAACAAAGCTGAGGAAAAACTGCTGTACATCAATAATCATATTCAGTACAGTTATGACTTGTCTGTAATCGCCAGAGCAGAGCTGAACTTAGTGAACTTGTTTTATGAAAACGAGCGGCTATTAGTCAAGCTTATCAGCCAGGAACCAGGAACAATATATCCCCATGGACCTCTCTCCTCATCTCGGACTCAAACTCATAAGCTTTTCTGTCATTTACACAGACACCTGAGGTTTTCCAGAAACGCGTGGGTAGATTCCGTTGCCAGCCGAAGCCATTAAATATCCAAATTTCATTACAAAAAAGATGTTATCATTTATTCTTTAGATGAATCTGTCAGTTTGATCCAATCATCCAAGATGGATGATAATGTCATCACAGCGGAACAGATCGTGGTAATATTATCCGAAATATTTTTAGCATTTTGGTATTCGCTCTGTGTTTACCAACAATTCAAATCATCGCACTGCCCCATAATCCCTCTGTGATTACTTTGAGTAACACAAAAGCATAAACCGTTTAACCTGGATGGTTTATCTGTCATTCAGTCAATATGTCCATCTCTCTGCTTGTACAAATAAACAAGAAAGACCAATGATGAAACATACTGGTCAAGGATGAGTGAGGATTTTAAATCTGTCTCAGCTGATCAAATGAACCCACACGGCAATCGCATTATGGGGACAAACAATCGGATTAGAGATGCTGAATGACATTTCCTGCTAAACTGATTTATTTCTGTTGGTGTCTGCGAGGCCTGTACACGCACAGCTGTGAGAACAAGTCTCAGCGTTACATTACGCTGATGTTTTTGTTATGCGTATCTTGGAGGGTCCCGGCAGTTTTCTCTAACACAGTGATTTGATTTTGTGATATATCACCCACCGGGACCTATTTATTTTTTACTTTTCTTGTTTATTGTAAATTCTGAGTAAGTAATGAAGATGTATTTCGGGGTGTATTTCTTAAATATATTGCAGAAAGACATTTAATGCTGTATATTTAGATTTGAATATTTCACAGTTTGTTAACATCCACTGTTATGCACCTGAGAAGGATATTTCACCCTACATATCTTTTATTCCTTATTAGAAGCTCCTAACAAATCACACAGAATCATTATTCCAACTAGATTTTTATATTTTGTGGCCTTCGTGGACAATTTGCTAAGGTGGAACAAGTTGTTACATTTAAATTGGTTTGTTCAAGATGGAACTCTGGAACAAGTGGAGCGGCGAAACAATGGAACGCTGGAACCAATTGTTAAAATCCGGCTTTTAGAGTGTTTTAGAGTTGCTAGCATTTTCTGGATGCTTGCTTGGTGTCTGCCTGTTGGCCCATGTCAAAAGTGCCCAGTCAAGTCTCTGGAATATGTAGCTTCAGGTCCCTTCTTGATTAATGTGGTTTTTACTGCAGGCTGATTGCTTGGAGAAATAGTGCCTTTGCTCAACACACAGCATGATTTGAGGTGTAATTTATATCCATAGCACATGTGGTATAGAATGAGTTATGCACTGAAGTGTAATACTTAGGGTTAGAAGTTCATTCAAAAGCAAAGCACACACTGTTCCAGCTGTAGAGTTACACATTGTCTGTTATTCAAAATCATGATTTTTGGGTGAACTACACTGTTGTTTTAAAACTGTTTTGTGACCAAAACAAACATTAAGGGTAGGGTTGGTGTTTTTTGTATACTGGTTGAAATAGCAATCCTGTGAAACTATGTATACATTCATATGTTGGAGAGGGAAGGCATTGGAGAGCGCTCTGAAGGGAGGGCGAGATTTAATGCTTTGCTAATGCTAGCCTTTTCAAAATACCTTTAAGGATACTCTTTACACCACAGTGACTACATTCAACTCTGGATTTACCCACAAACCTCTGATTTATTCTCTCTCCTCATCACTGCCTTCTAACAAACCCCCTCTGGTTGTATCCGCTGTGGCCAGTCTGCCCTCTGTTCCCCTCATGCATAGCTAACTGATAGCAGGCACCACACATTTGGAAATTTGAAGTTTGACCAGCAGGGGTACAGACAAAAAGACCCTTCACTCTGACAGGGTAACTGTTCTTCATCTCTCCTTTTATTCCTCTTCCTCTACCTCCGTGCAGCTCCGATTGGGCGGGAGCTTTGCCGCACGCGCCCCGTGACGGCTTTTGTCTCCCGAGGTAACAGAATAAMGGCAGACAGCTGGAAGCTCAGCCCAAWATTCACCTGTCACACTGGGCTGCCTGTGACAGGCTCCCCTGCTGCCGTGAGAACCACCGCAGAGAAATGATGCTAAATTAGGATGCAGCCTTGCTTCACTGTCTCTGTCAGAGATCTCTCAAAAGCTCAGATATTCTCACTGAGCTGAGCTCAGATAACAACTTACTGTATCACAGCTCTTAATATTGCCTTAGTACAGCCTCTGCGGGCTCCCACTTATATGCTGTTAGCGCTTGGCCCGGTAATAATAGGGATTGCGCATGAACGACTGTACCTGTAATTGTATTTGTGGGACAGACGTAATGAACCCGGGGTCAAATTTAGCTCGACACCGTTGGTGCCCATAACGTTTCCATAATGAATATGCAGAACCACTTGAGAGGGTGAGCGAGATAGCTTTCTCTCTTAATGGATCCATTTTTTAAAGCAAAGATCAGGCCATCCGCTAAGAATACACAGGCGTTATGTTTTATTGACAGTGGCTGTTGCTGGCGGATGTGTTTGGAACGCACAAAGAGAGAGCGGGCGAAGGTGAGCGAGAGAGGAAATGAGAAAAAGAGAGCGAGAGAGTTGCAGAACGTTTGAAAGCGAATTGATTGCTCACACATTTTCTGTGATAACAAGGAAACAGACCAGCAACACAACTAATAAGCTATTAGAGGGGAAGCTCCTCCCAGGGCAGTGCTTGGGTTTGAGGGGTTAAAAACAAGCCCTTGTTAATTAGGGGGTTATACATGAAAAAAGACTCATTCCCTTCGAAAGCCCAGTCTCATTTACACATGGCAGAAACATTTCAGTGCCCTCGCAGTTCCTCTTTCCATTAATTTGACTTCCTAATGGAACCAGCTTTGAGCAGTATAACACGGCCAAGTTACATTTATCATGCAGGATTCATTTTTTTAACCCTAAATAAATATGTGCATTTTGGAATCGTTAGCCTATATGAAAAAGGAAATTCTCTCATTGTTTACCAAACCTGTATTTTGTTGGTTTTTTTCTCCCTGTGGAATACTGTTTTTTTCATTCACACACAGATATTTTTAATACAGCCTGACCACAGGCTTTCAGTCGTAAAAATAACGGCGCCATAAAAGTAGTCCATATGTTTTGTGTGCCACATATAAGTGTTCTAAAACTACACCATAAGTGTATACTGTGTAGTGCACAAGAATAAGTTTTTCTGTTTGGACTGTATGGAGCTTGGCAGAATTAAACATTCTTTATTTGTATGCCACAGAAATAATAACAGCATACAAGCCTGAATCTACCGGGGTGTCATAAATACTGACAGAATGTGTAGATGAGCTATTTCTTTTAAGGTGTCATGTTGTCATGTCAATAGGCCTGTCTCCTCCCTGCCCTTTCGTTTCTCCTCACTCCATCTTCATCTCTCCAGAGTCCTGCTTTAATTTCCCCTCTTATTCTGTCGCTCCATCACTCTCTTTGTCACTCCTGCCTTTCTCGTCCTGTCACATTTGTTCCATTCTCAGGTCGCTGCTCTACGCCGCTGCCTCTCGCGCGTACACATCCTCTTCATCTCTGTCTGTCTTTTGTCCTCCTTTTTCCTCTCCGTCACCTTTAACGCTCCCTTTCGCGATCTTTTTGTGACTCATTGATGTATTTTTCCCGCTTATTCAGATTTAACATTCCGCTCATCTCTCACCCCATTTTCCCCTTTACTCCAGACAGTATTCTGTTGCCTAGGCAGTCGGCGTGCACTGCGTTTGTAAACAAAGACGCGACGCGTCTCCGCTCTCACCCGCCTGCGTCTCTGGACAATGATTTCGTACCTCGAAAACAGGCTCACCCTGTTCAAATAGCAAGACATATCGCATAAGAAAACCAATCAGCTGCTTCGACAAGTTTTTATTAATTAATATAATGCATGGCCGATGGAGAAAGTAATGAAAGGTGATGTTTTTGTTGAGTGTCATCCAATCTGAATCAGCGAAACACTGGAAATCCGATTTAATAATAAAACCGCTTCCAATTTTACTTGTCAGTGATCCAAAACGACTCATTACTGGAAATGGTGCTCTGCTAAACCATGTTTGTAATTATATTTGTAAAGCTTGCTATTTGAGACATTTATTAAGGCTTTTCTGATTATGAAGTTATTACTAATAAATCTTCTGGACTTTTTCCCGACTTTTCCGAAAGTCTAAAACGAGCCCCCTCGCGTGACTCTCAGGGATTGATCAGTTAATCAAAGTCTGTTTCAAAAATGACCAGTATGACCTCATCACAATGTTGCAGAGTGAGCGCGGTACAGGCTCTGAAATTCTTCCAGATAACATTGTTATTCCAATGATTTAATACAGCAAATAATAAATAAATAAACTGCCTAAATAAAATGCCTGTTTTTACTCTCTGAGCTGAGTCCAGCCCTTTTAAGGCCAATTTTTATACGATAAAAATTACAGGGTGTGAAGTTCCAGCATGAGGCAATGCAGTATAAATTTAGTTTAGGTTTAAAGATAATAAAAAAGTGATGAGAATAAGACCTCTTTATTCACCATGTTTAGCCGGCCCTTAGATCTAAAGAAGAGTATATATATAATTTAAAATATATAATTTAATATCAAATCACGTCAATTTTATTGGTATGGCACTTTTCACAGTACATATAGCTTTGAAGTAGCTTCACGACAAATCAAATCTTATTGCCCCCTGAGGGCAAGTCAGCGGTGACCGGGATAAATAGCAGTTTGAGCTATTTTAGCCTGTCTTTTTTTTTAAATGTTCATATGCCAAATATTCTATTGTTAGGTGTGAAAACTGGGGTAAATTGGTGACACTTTTTGGTCAAACATGTACACAAATTGGTCAAAATGTGTTCCAATTAACTTGAATTCACCCTAAGTGTGATAGTCGTATTCAATTAAATAATTATTTTACTATTTGTTAGCAAGAAATGTGTTAATTATTTGAGGACCATCTGAAATGACAGTTAAAAGTATGTCGTTTTTACTTAGTTAGCTGTTTTACTACCACCTGCTATTCTAACTAATCTGCCAGTTTTAATCTAATCGATTCCCATATTGTTGTTCAGTTTGCAAACAGCTGATTTGATGTTAATGTAAAATGTTAGTGCTCATAATAACAACATAAACATGCAAATTCCTCAGGGTCGAACAATCAAACCTAATTATCCAATTACATCAATGTGCTGAAAACCTGATACCTCCCACCCAGACCTCCCTCCCACCCGTGTTGCTTTTTTGGAGCGCTCCTTCATTCAGCTGTCAGGTGTGAGAAAAGAAATGTATCTAAGCAAACAGTGTTTGAAAGAACATAAATCAAACAGACTGTGCAATAATGTGGAACCGTCTCGGCTCAGGAGCTGTTGCTGTGTGTCAGTTTTTCATGTCAGGCTGAAGTGAGGCAGCCTGGTCACATCTCTGGTTTATGTGGGTCTTTCTGGTGAATCTTCTCTGGAAGGTTTTGCCTGTTTGAATCGTGATTGACCCGAATTCACTGTTCCGTCACCGTTCGCCAACTTCTCTGCCTAGACTTCTGCTTGTTCTGCTAGTAAATGGTGTTTCTCTGGCAGCACCTATAGAGGCTCCTTTACCAGCTGTCTCTTGCTTCACACAGTCATAGGTTGAAATGACTTGCCGTCCAATGGAATCATGCAGTCGTGTCTGATTGTGTATGCATTAAAACAGCTTGCGGACGGCAGAAATCTAGTAGAAGACCAGCGTGGGAAATTCAGGCAGAAGAATCTGATTAAGTTGCCAAGGTACCTGGAGACATCGCGCACACACACACACACACACACACACACTGACACTAAAACACTCGCATGGAAACACAAACTGAAACATGCCATGACATGCAACTTGTCCATCCTTTGAAATTTAAGACGCATTTTCTGCTATGGCAACCATGACAAGACCAAACTTAATCTGCTGCAGTTTTCACTATTTATCAATAGCCCGGCTAACAGGGAATGTTCTCAGAATGTTGGCTAACGTTCTATAAAAGTTCTTAAAAGTTTTGAAAAAGTTCTTGCAGTAATGTTAGTTTCTGAACTAAATTCAAACTTTTCGAATGTTATATATTATGAACATTATTTTTAAGTTGTTAGTAAGACATTTAAAAAACATTAAAGAATGTAAAAATAGTTTGAATATAACCAAGCAATAACGTTCAAATAAAGTTTTTAGAACTTACGAAATAACGTTTTAAACTTTATATTACTTAACTGAAATGTTAGGGAAACATTTTTACCATCTAAAGCTGTTGGCTGGGATGTTTTTAATACTATTTATTAAAGATAGTATACCAAATAAAAAAAATTTTCGTTTACAAATTAGAATCATTATTCTGCTATAATTTCCGGAGGCATGGAGAGTCAGTACAACCGAACTTAATAAAGCTCCAAAGCTCCAGCCAGTAAAATAATCGTTCATTACAAAAGAAATCAACAGAGCTCATGTACACAAGCATCAAAAGATACAGAATCATGTCAAAGATCTCTTGCTAAAAATCCATCCCCACATTCTCCTGTTCAAAGCTTAAGAAGGGTTGAGAACAGGCTGTGCTGCTTGAAGATAGTTAGGCTGTACGTTCTCATGCATCTCTCAGGCTCTTTATGACAGTTCTTTGTAGGGACCAGATGGCAGTTCTCTGGCGTCTTCTGTTTTCCACACTGCGACCGCATAGATACCGCATAATCCCTCTGATGTGTTAGCATGCTACATGACATGAGTACAGCTCAGCTTCATTTAGTTTTTCTGTTGTTTTGGTGAAACAACTGAAAACCGCTTTGCTCACTCAGAATCAAACGAATAAACATTTGTGTGTTTTCATTACCGTGAGCAGTGATGGAATTTGCTCAATGAGAAAATATGAAATGAACTCAATTGAGCGTGTAGCATACAGTACATGCTGACCGCGCAGTACTGCGGAAATGATTTGAGATCTTTTTGATGTGTTTTATACATCTAACTGTTTTTCCATTCAATTGTATTTGCTTGTTTGTTTTTATTAAAGTGGTAAGTGATAAACACAATGGCCGATAGAGATAGAATAAGAGATATGCTGTTGATTGGAAGTGGAAAATTGATTAGCACGATAAGCCTCTTTAAAAGTAAATAATAATTCAAAAAATAAATAACCTGAATAATCATGAAGCAAGGCGGCATCCTCCAAAACTCCACAATGTAATACTGTATATACACAGATGCAGGTTAGGAATTTATGAGGCGTGATTGAATCACATTTAAATTTGATTTCGCAAAGGTTAATGGAGAGTATGAGGGCAATGACAGAAGTAAACACAATGGATGTTATAGGCTCGATGGGTAGGACATATCAAAGCACTTCAGTCCCTTATTTTTATGGCACAACCATGAATCATAATTTCTATCTTACTGTTTCAGGGTGGTATTTGGGGGAGGGCCGTTTTTACTGTTTGATTGGACAAACACCTTTGTAGTGTGTTTTCCTAGATAACATGGTATACAGGCAGGGTATACATTTTTAATGCGTATGTCTGGTAAAGATTCATTTTGTTGACTTTGAGGTCTACACTAGCACATACAGTAGACTGTGAAAAAATCAATAAAACCAATTGAAGGCAAGACCCTCTGTAAATCAAATACCTAATAAATAATTTAATGCTTTCTGTGTTTGTGTAACCACAAACAGGAGTGAGTGAAGATTGCGATACATGAAGCCCTTAGAAAGAGAGATTTCTCGAGTGCCCTTAAGGCGGATGGTGAAATACCTTAACTCTAAATTATTAGGCTTATTTAGGCAATAATGTCTTCATTTGCGCTAATGCTTATTCTCAGCTCAAAAATCTGATGCATGTTTTCCTGCATGCATCTGATTATTGGTAATGCATCTTTTAAGTACTTTATAATAACAACATTATTTTCTTTATTAAATGATAAATGTGTTTTATTCCCATGTGTCACAAGTTCCATCATAATGGAACTTTATGATGGAGCTGCTTTAGCTCTGTCTTGTTTGTTTGTTTGTTTGTTTGACTTAATATGGTTAATTAAATATTATGTCTTAATATAGACTACTTGACTTCATTTTCATTCCTCACTAACAATTATTTTCACGCTTCAGCATTGACATTCCGCAGCTGTCTGGGATGGCGGTCTGTTTTCCTCCATTGTCTGGTTGCAGTATGACCACCAATCCTTTCCTGGGAGTTACCTCAAGTCAGACAAGCAGAATGTGTTCAGCACACATCAGGGACCACCTTTCACCAGCAGAACTTTCTGATAAATGACTCCGGAATTTTTCTTATTTTCCGAACTTGATGTGTGAAATATTTGAAGCCATTGTCTCTCCAGAGTCGCTCCTGTGTCTGTTGAAATGGGAATTGCTGCACTTAAATATGAATTTAAAGAACATTTTTATCATTCTGACAGCCTTTACAAACTTTTGCAATGTGGGAGGGCGTTGCAGTTGGGGGGAGGGGGGGTTACGGCAATCTTGCAGTAACATTAGTAGAATGTTTTCAATGTTATGTATCGTATATCAAAAATGGTATTCCTAGGCAGTTAGTGGAACGTTTTCAAAAATGTAATAAAATTATAAAATGTTTGAATAATGTTCTTATAACCAAGCAATAACGTTAATACCACGTCTAAAAGCATTCCTTAATGTTATAGAAACGTTCCTCTTGAATGTTTCTATAACATTTTTAACACTTCTGTTACTTAATGGAAATGTTAAGAAAACATTCTTACAGTTTCAAATTGTTAGCCGGGTTTGTACATTTCTCAGTTAGGTTAACAAACTGTTTTCTAACTAAGCTATATGTAAAACTCTCTAACTGCACTTGTAGTAAAATGATAAGGCCTAAATAAAAACCAGTCTGTATCAAGCAAGCAGCTGCTGAGCTTAAAGCTGTGCTCAGGGACTGTGTTTACACCTTTGCCTCTTTCCCAAGCCATCTAACACAACCCTGGCACAGGAACATTTGTTCCTTATTATTTTAAGTCATTTACTGGCTAGCCTGAGGCTACGCCAACACACGAACAAGCTCTCTAATGGGAACTGACTGTGAAAAAACAAAGAAACACAGAAAGAGAGGGCAAGACACAGAGAAAGAGAGGAACCTAAGAGAGGCGAGGGTGCAAAAGAATGGTCTCTATAAATCTGAGGCAGAGCAGAGTCTGTTTTTTATAAACATCGATTGCTCCGGGCTTGGTGAGTTTGTGTTTATGTGCCTTCACATTTACAGCTCTATATAAAGTGTAGAATTCTTCCCAAGCAGATCTGAGAGATTCACTTCGTAATGTTTGTCATCTGCGTTTGAGGGGAATGTTCCGGGTTCAGTGCGAGCTCTATCGACCGCATTTCTGGCATAACGTCGATTACCACAGACAAAAATCTCTCCTAGCTTAATAAAAAGCACTTACAATGGACGTCAACAGGCCTATGAACTTTATAATACACACTGTCTATAGCAAAATGTATAGTATAGCCACAAGATTTTTATAAATGTTAATATTTAGACCTTTCATCCTAATAAACTTAAGTTTTAGTGAGCTACTGACCCAGCTAACAATTTTAGGTTGTAAGAGTGTTACTCTAACGTTTCCATTAAGTAACAAAATGTAAAATACGTTGATTGTTCTAGGAATGTTCAGACATTGTATTAAAATTATTACCTATTTCTAAGAACATTATTCAAACATTTTTTCATTCTGTAATGTTTTTAAACATTATAGAAACAGTTCAAACAACTAAGAAATAACGTTATAATGTTATAAAATGTTATAAAAACATCCTACTAAAGTTACTGCAAGAATGCTTTTAGATAACTTTGAGAGAACTTTTAAAAAATGTTAGCCAATATTTTGAGAATGTTCCCTGTTAGCTGGGGAGGTTGGTCACTGACCTGAACAAGAGGACCAAATCATTGATTCCTTTTTGTTTTGTGAACCAGGTCAAATGATTCATTGAAAAGATCTCAAACAGTTTGTTTAATCAGACACTGTTTTTTTCCCCAATCACTTTCATTCACTATAATTATATGTTAAGGAGTTTTTAAAAAGACTATCATTTGTGTTCTACAAGAGAGGGTGAGTTTATGTTTGGTGAGCAATTCCTTCCTTAAACTATATCCTTTGTTCTGAATTATACATTCAAGGATGAGCTTGCACTCATAGTCCTTTTTATAATTTCTTCACACACAGTAAAGTGTATGATGTCTTCTGTCCCCTCGGCTAAACTCACTTTTTCTTCACCAATGTTGTTGGTCACCAATTGTCCGCTATCTATAGTGAGTAATGAAGTAATTTAAGCTTTAAAGCACTGCCAATTTCCTTTGATTCAGCCTGTTTCAAGAGACGCAGTTTACCACATCTCAGCCGATTGTCCTTACCAAGACGTCAGGGGCCGTTTACAGAGCCGCTGCTGAATATTGCTGTCACCTTGATTTGTGGCTCGGCTTTCCACTCGAAATTACACCGGTAGAATTAGTGCAGGTTTGGCAGTTCCCCATCTGCAGTGTGACTATAAACAGAAGCTAAACGTGAACAACAAGAGTCTTGGCTACAGAATTTTATTTTGTGCATAATGACTACGCAGGCAGGAAAGAAGCACTGCTCTCGTAAATACAACTGATTTCTCATGAGCCAGATGGAGGTGTATTTGTGTTATTTGTATAGAGTGTTCTCATTAGTATGGAGCATCTCGGATCACTGAAGATAAAGATACACAGCAGGTAAAGTGTCTCAGTGGTGCATGGCAACTATAACCTCGACACTCATCGGGTCTAGTATGCAAATTGGTATGTGGTAACACAAAATATGATGTTTTGTGCTGAGTCAATTTATGCTATGTAAATACGTTTTCTTGTACGTCCAATCAGCTGCAGTGGTTGTTTTGAGTGAGTTTTGCTAAAAACAGATGTGTATTTTATTATGCAAAAATTGACGTTGACTTGTTTTAGTAAACGAGGGTGTTGATGGGAAGGTTGTATGACATTTGTGCACATAGCTTTCTCTTCCCTACAGTGTATTATTTCTCATCAATGTATTGTGTTCTCATCAATGTATTGTTAAATAATTTTAATTAACCAGAGTCAAACGTCAACTGAAATAACACAGACTGGTGACTATTTCACACTATTGGTCTCACTATTGTCATACCATTGGTGACTATTTCCAACAAAACGTTGAGTTAAAACATCAATTTGTTTTAAATAGCAGTTGTTTACATCCCCATATATGGAAGTTGTATTTTTCAGATTGAGGCAGGTTAGCTGTATGCCATCAGTCTAGTGCGGCATGCATAAATGATGAAGAGAATTAGTTAATTAGCATCCTGATGAGTAACAGGTTGAACCACGCAGGGCTTCATTTTAAAACAGTGGCATCTAATTAACATAACGTGCTACCAAAACCCCATGTTCTAGCTTTATAATATCTCACTACACTGCTCCACCTTTTCAGCCAATCCAATGCCAAGACTCTCTCAAGAGTTCCAGTAGCATAATGTTTCTCTTAGTCTC
Organism: Botia almorhae; assembly: GCA_036877575.1. Classification (NCBI taxonomy): domain Eukaryota; kingdom Metazoa; phylum Chordata; class Actinopteri; order Cypriniformes; family Botiidae; genus Botia; species Botia almorhae. Next base: position 31,144 of record JAZGTJ010003747.1, read on the forward strand.
TGCTTGAATGAATATCTTCCCTACCTGCATTTCTGTTTTGCCATGCGTCTAGTCATTTACAATCAAACACTCTCAGTCTCCATAGATTACAGTCCTCCTGCTTGTCCCACCACATCCTACCAACAACCATCTGGCAGCTGTTGCAGAGGCAGAGGAGGCAGGTGATTCTGGCACCCTGACTGTCTGCGCAGGCTTTCCACAGCCTCAACCTATCTGATAGGAACTCCACGCAGGCTTGGAGTTTATAAATAGATCCCAACTCATCGTAAACATCTCGGCCTATTTCATGCTGGAGTTGAAAAGTCTGTTCATCAAGTTACTGTTTTGAAACCCTTAGGATGGAACAACCACAAATGAGATCTCTTTGGATAGTAATGAGATTAAATGGTTTTGATTAGTACATTTGATTAACGTTTGTTTTGTTGCTATGAATTTTTGATTTGCCCAAAGGGCATGAGGATAACCAGCTCAGATAATTGAGTTGACACATAAATGAAACAACTTGGAATTGGAAACAACTTGAAACTACGTTTCAGTAGCTCAGCTGGTAGAGGACTGCGATAGCAACACAAAGGTCGCAGGTATGTGTTCCCAGGGAAGTTGAATGCACTGTAATTTTTTTAAAATAAAAATAGTTTCGGCCAAATGCATAATGTAAATGTAACTAAAAAGTGTCCACATGTGGGGGCGATAGCTGACAGAATTCAGGGTGCCTGAAACCACTAACAGCGCTAATGCTAGATGTTCCTCAAACATCTTGATTCGTCAGGCTGAGCTTTTGAACCTTCCATGACTTAGTCATGATTCACCAAACTGTAAATGTACATATATTGCCCAACAGTAAACTATCATAGGCCTCTCTCTCGCCCACCACACTGCTGAGAGAGAGAGAGCTGAGCTTAATTCTGTAAATGAGGGCTGCAGTGTTTGTGCTCGGCAGGCTGGGGTTGGACAGGTCAGTGTCTGCTAAAAGCATTAGCAGAGAGAGTACGGCTGGAGAGAGGTATGGACAGTTTAATAATATAATGACACAACCAATTTCATCTAGAAACACTGGGAATTCTTTAAATGGATCCAACAGAAGCCATTGTTTGTACATTTAATTTCTCCACCCACAATGCATTAGCTCCCTCCTTTGTAAACACACATCCTGGTATGACTCCATAAAATGTTTCATGCTTCTATGAGGTTAAAATATTCGCATTTAAACATTCGAATTCTCTTATGCACATGAATAGATTTAGAGATGGCAGCACTTATGGGGATAAACATTCAAATGTTTCTTGTGTTCATCGGTCATCTGTGTTAATTTAATCTCATGGGTGTCACATTTGAGCTTGGGTAACACTTTTAAATTGAGTATTTTTTTCATTACTACCTTTCAATAGCTACAAATAGTTACATGTAGCATACCAATACCAAAAGGAACTGTTTTTTGTTTGTGAGGAAAAATATTGATTAGATTTATGTAGATTAGCTCCTGACTGTCATTCATACCTTTTTGTACAACATACATTAAATTATGTAAAGTCTTCCGCTAATTAATAAGCCAGCGTTGCACCTGTACAGCTGTCGTAGCTGCAGAAATCTGTGTTGTGTTGTGTAGTCTGGTAATGATGCATTGATGTGTTTTATGCAGCCCCAGAGATGTACTGTAGGGTCAATGGCATTAACAAATGATGTAGAATGATAAAGTCAAAGACCTTATAAACAATCTTCTAAACAATCACCTAACTGCAAATCAATAACAGACCAAACATTAAAAGACTTCAAGAGAGGTGATGTTAATGCTGGCTATCATTACCGTTTTAACTCATAAACCAATAGAGCACTAACATGATCCTCAGCAGAGAGCAAAGAAAATGAGAACTCAAGAAGATTCAGCTTTACTCTGAAGACATGCTGTTTTATTGAAACACTTCCTGTTGAAGGAGATGACTGAAACAGGGAAGAAGCTTCAAACGTTCCTGCTATGTCATGAATTGATTATGACGGAAGTAAAACACAGCAGAATGTTTGACCTACGAGATGAATAATTCTTGCTCTATGATCTGATTGGTTGAGTCATGTTTAAAGTCTTGGTAAAATATTTGATGTCACATCTGTGATGACATCATTTGAATGTATTATGACGTTGCTAAGTTGCAACATTACTGGGCAACCACAAACCGCCTACAGTTAAACTAATGAACTATTTGGTGACCAGGATTAGTTGAACAAGCTCCTCCTTTACATTTGGAACAAGCGATTATAGTGATTAATACTAAAAGTGAATGTAATTATTATTTATTAAAATGTAATTTTTGAACATTAATGCTATTTATCATATGGTACTTTTTTAAAGATAATAATCTATTTTGAATTAATGTAATGGTTATTGCTTAATAATAGAGATTAGTATTTTGATCTGTATATACAGCATACTGATCTTAAGAACAGCCATTAGCTTTGTCTCGGTTACAACTTTGAAGTCTGCAAATGTGTAATGCTGATTACGTCTATTGCTCACCCACATTTAAAAGCTGACCGACATTTTCCTCTCATCTCAGATTGTTGTTGTTGGCACAAAGGCCCAAAGTCTGTAACATGTTGAATGTTGCCAGGACACTTCCTGTGTTTGAAAACCAAACCAAAGCTATAATCCAAACATTAAAAGATATTAACTCACTTCTGATG
>JAZGTJ010003748.1:0-33818 GCA_036877575.1 Botia almorhae
GGAATTTTGGAAATAGGAGAGAGGATACAGTAATAACAAGACTCAGATTAGGGCACACAGTTCTAAACCACTCTCTGTATAAAATTAATAAACATGAATCTGGAAAGTGCAGTAAGTGTGGGGAAGATGAAACTGTAGAGCATGTTCTGATGAATTGTGCTGAGTATGAAAACGAAAGGGCATGTTTGGTAAAAGAATTAAGAGAAATGGATATTGGTAATTTTTCACTTAAAACTCTGCTAAATAATGGAGGAAATCATAAAAGAATATATGAAGCATTGATAAGATACTTAAAAAAAACAGAATTGTTTCATAGGATTTAGAAAGATTTAATATTGGTTATATAATTGTATAAATTGTATTTTTTTGTTTGTTTGTTTGTTATTATTATTTTCGGTTATGAATATATAGATTCTTCCTGATATCAAGGGTCCACACTCCAGCCCAGTAGGTGGCGGGAATGCACTATGCCTGTCGTTTGTTTGCCAACCGCCATAAAAAGTCAATAGAAGAAGAAGAAGAAGAACTTCAAAATAAGAGTCCTGACACGTAACAGTTAGCGGAAATGTTTATGGAGTCATTTCAGACAGGCAGCTTTTCGCTCTTTATGAATAGTGCTTTGAGTATTTTACTGCTAAAACCAGGTAAACCCCTTAATAAATGTGAGAATTTGAGACCTATAAGTTTGTTGAATTCTGTTCTTAAGATAATATGTAAACTTTTAACAAAAAGGTTACAAAAATTATTGCCAAATATTACAAAAAATCAAAATTAGCAAAGGATGTCGACAAGGTTGTCCACTCTCTCCATTGTTGTTCACTTTAGCAATTGAACCTTTTGCAATAGGAATACGTTTACATAAGTAATTAGTGGAATAACAATAGGACCGACAGAACACAGAATATCCTTGTATGCTAATGAAATCATTTTATTTATGTCAAATTTAAGTAAATCTATTTCGGCTGTGTTGCAATTAATTAATACATTTGGTGATATTTCAGGATATAGGGTAAATAATACAAAATCTTCTATATTACTGCCAAAATCGAATGAAAAAAGGAATCCAATTTGGTAATTCCAAAATAATAATAGAGGTAATTAAATTTAATGTTGTAGATCAGTTCAAGTATTTGGAAGTACAGATTTTGCCAAAACTGGAAAATATTACTGATTCTAACTATGAACCTTTAATGACAGAAGTTAATGAGTCAATTGATAGATGGATGTTATTACCAGTATCTACAATCGAGAGAATTAATATTTTAAAAATGAATATACTACCTAAATTACTGTATTTATTTCAAAATATTCCGCTACCGCCACCTTCAGATCTGTTTTCAAAAATTAAAACCATGTTTGTCAAATTCATATGGAATAATAGGAGGGCAAGGCTTTGTTTGTCTCTGTTGTACCTGCCATTTGACAGAGGCGGTTTAAAATGTCCAAACTTAGTGTGCTAATATTGGGCTGCACAGCTGAGGTCTGTTATGTTTTATTTCTCATCTGGTGAGTCTCCACATTGGACAGAAATGGAATCTCATGATTTGACCATGCCTCTTTCCTCATATATTCGGACACAGCAAAAAAATTACGGAGACAAACTAAAAACCCAATTGTAAGACATATGGTAAAGATATGGTATGATGTACAAAATTACTTGTCTCAATACAGTCCGATATGGGGACTTAAAATGATTCAAGATCTTTATCTGATAGATTCTGATACTATGATGTAATTTAAGGACTTGAGGATTAAATTTAGTCTTAAAAGGAAACATTTTTTTAAATACCTTCAGCTGAGAAGCTTCATTAAAGCAAATCAGGGTAACACTCTTAATAAACCTTCACAGTTATCGCTAGAAAAAATGATGACGAAGGATAATTTGAGAACGGGTATCATATCTGAATTTTGTGAGTTGCTGACAGCTAATTCACCAGAAAGTTCACAATATAAATTGAAGGCATGGCAAGAAGACTTGCAATGTGAGATGTCAGATGAGGATTGGGAAGAAGCTTGTACTAAGACTCAAACTATATCTAAAAAAACACATCTTAAACTTATACAGTATAAATGGATAATGCAGACATATGTAACACCTGTGGATTTAAATAAATATAAAAAAAAATACACCAGACATATGTATAAAGTTGATTATATTAAAGATTTGGATGTAAGGGATAAAGAAGGGAAAGATTAATCTATGTGGACAATGCAGCTCCGATTTAGTAGATTAAAATCTTCAAAGGAGATTTGTTTTGTTTTGAATTTAGTAAGTTTATAAAAGATACATAGCATTAGCATTTTTGTTCAATGTTGTTGTATTTTCTTTTTGTTTTGGTTTTGTTGGAGTTTTTGTTAGAATTGTTGGATGCATACTTTTAGAAAGAATGCAGCAAACCTTCTGTATAAGTGTTACAAAGACGTGCTCCCGCGTTAGCAAGGAGCACGAGGACTCTTATTTTGATGTTTAGTTTGTGTCACGTGTTTATGATGTCACTGGTCTTTTATGTCACTTCCTGGTTTTTGTTATTGGTTTCACCTGTGTTTGTTTGATTACTGTGTGTATTTAAGTTCAGGGTTTTGGATTGTGGGCTATTGTTAGGAGTTTCTGGTTTGCTTTTTGGTCTAGTCTAGTCGTGCTTTCAGTCGTGGTTACCTGGTTTTTGGATTTATTCTCGTTTATTGGATTACTCTTTTGGATCGCCCCTTTTGATACCGTCATTTGGATTTTTGGATTGTTTGTTCACTGGTTTGTCTTTTGTACCTTCACTATTCACTGCTGTTGCACATGTTGTCGTTCCTTATCATTTTTTTACGGTTGGTGTTTGTGTTATTCATTAAATATCTCTTATTATTTAGTTCTGCGTTTCTGTCTTGTCTTTACACAAACACAACCGCTCAGTCATCGTAACAATAAGGAATTTGGGAAATTGTGTATGATTGTACAAGGCTGTATTTCAAGTGCTCAGAAGAAAATAAAATTAAAATATTGTGGCAAAAAAAAAAGAATTTTGGATTATACCAAAAACAAATTACTTTATACAATGGCGGAACATCAATTCTCTTTGTAGCGCTATCTCTCTGAAGTTGAATATTAAAAATGCGTATAATAATATATTTTATTATTATTTTTAAATATTTCTATTTTTTAAATACATAATATTTACAGAGAAATAACACAGAAATGTCACATTCGTAACTTTGTTTTAACCTCATAAATGCAAACACAAAAATTAAAATAAATATTTTATGTTGTATAAGCAACCCACCTGTGGTCTGCCATGTTAATGTATGCTCTATGTGACTTTCTGGACACGTCATGGTCTCTGTAGTGTTGTGATAGGCTACGTCATATTCACGCAGCAGTGAAGAGAGACGTGCTTGAGAAACAGTTTAGAGGGGAGAAAACGATCTGGAAAGTGGAAAAATATTTTCCAATTTCTGAATAATGAAAGTATAGCATGTCTACTAATAATTATAAAGAAATAAATCGGGTTTTACCGATGCATATACGATAGAAACGATGCATCGCGATACAAATGCCAATTTGTATCCGATGCACACATTTTAAACCGATGCATCGCATCGTTAACTTCTTAAGCCGATGCACCGAGCGAATCGGGGAATCTTCCCATTCCTACTTTACACACCCTTATATATTTTTGGATGTAACAACACCACAGTTTTTCTGTAAGCTTTATTCTTAACACTTTAACCACATTAAGATTAGAACAACATTTTACATTTAAGTTCCACCTCCCCAATTACAACAGAATTTTTTTTTTTACAAATTCAGCTCTTGTGCAGCACACCTGTTATGAACAGGATGAATTTTTTTAGGAGCAATTTCAGTTGCTGATATTAAGGGAGATGACAATCCTGATACCTTCTTGGTTGTGGATTCCAGCCCAGTTGTTCTAAATTGACTGTTTCATTGTCCTTGTCAATGTCCCTGTTCTTGTCCCAAATTTCACATTCAGTGCTGGTGTCCAAACAGAAAATCCATAATTTCTTAGCAGTTTAACTGAAGAACCCAGTAACCAAACATATGCAGAATAAGAGTTTTTATTTGAACAGCAGCTCAGCATTACACTGGATTAGCCACAGCACCACTTTACACACCCTTGCATATTTTTCGGTCTAACAACACCACAGTTCTTCTGTAAGCTTTATCCCTACTTTACATCGAAAAAACATTTTTTAACACTTTAACCACATTAGGATCAGAACAACATTTTACATTTTAGTTGCACCTCCCCAATTACAACTGATTTTTTTTTACAAATTCAGCCCTTGTGCAGCACACCTGTTACGAACAGGATAAATTTTTTTAGGAGCAATTTCAGTTGCTAATACTAAGGAAGATGGCAATCCTGATACCTTCTTGGTTGTGGATTCCAGCCCAGTTTTTTCTAAACTCACTGTTTCATTGTCCTTGTCAATGTCCCTGTTCTTGTCCCAAATTTCACATTCATTAGGGTCCCAGTTCCCTTCTTTGTAAAAAACATGCCTTGGCTCAACAACATCACTATTACACATAAATTTACTACTTAACATTTGATTAACATGCTGCTCTACACAGTTTCCATTCACATCACCTAAAACCTTTTGACCAACAGTAAAGGTTATGACCTTACAGGGTTTATCACTTTTTGCAGAGCTGTCACACTTTAAAGCCTGAAAAAACTGTGACTTGATAAGGGACATTCTGGTTTGAACTGATTTCTTGAGGAATATTCTGCCTGTGTCTTGTGAGTAGTACTATGAGGTGTGTTGCAGAAACTGTACACAAAATTAGTAACACAGTGCTGAAGTGGCATGCCACCACCTGCTCTGTTCTTTGCAAGTGCTTTTTTAAGATTCTGCACTAACCTCAGCTAAACCTTTGGAGGCAGGATATGCAGGCAATTTAGTGTGCTTTACCACATTTAACATTAAGAATCATCCATTACCACTAAAAAACATCTGCTGGTGATCTTCAGTAAAATCTAAGTGTATTCTCTCCAATGGTCCTGATGACCATTTTTACGTATACAAAAACAGGAGCAGGTATGCTGCATTGCTGCTGACATTACATTGACCCACCAGCTCTTTAATGTTCACATCAAGATTAGGCCACCAAAAGAAACTAATTTCATCTTTACCTTACCACAGTGGCTCTCACAAAGTTTGGCCAATAGTCTGTCACATAATATTTTAGGTATTACTACATGATACTCCCCAAAGAAGGCAACCATGCTCAAAAGAAAGTTCCAGCTTCTTTGAAAAATATGGCCTAAGCTCTTTTTCAGAAATATGCTTCGGCTAACCACACATTACACATGCCTTGACCTTTTTAAGCACTGGGTCATTTACTGTTTCATGTGCAATTTCTGTTGCTGTGACTGGTAATTAATTAAGATACAACACTCTGTACACAGGATTGGACCTGACAGAATCATCATTTTCCTTGGAAGTCTTGATAAAGCATTAGCATTACCATGGTGTTCTGATCTTTTGTACTGAATTTCATACTTGCAGTATTGCATACTTACACTATGCAGACAAAATCAATGACTGTCTCTGCATCCTAGTTGCTGCGACTGTAGGCAGCCCTGTTTTAGGTCCTAGAATTTTCAGCAGTGGCTTATGATTTGTTACTAGTATGAACTGTCTACCAAACACTCATAGAATTTCATTACTCCAAATACCAGTCCTAAATTTGTGAGTCATTTTGCTCGTTTTTTGTCAACACCCAGGAAGCAAAGACAAACTCCTACAATAGATACATCACATGCTAAAATTAATAGTAACTGCATCACAATGAACCAGAAGATTTGACATCAAGTGCACTTTCAAAAGCTGCCTGACGTTTCTCTAACCATGCTCAGGGCACATCTTTATGCAACAACTCTTTTTAATCGCCTGCGTTTTTTTCATAGGGTGAATACCCTCAGCATCAATTACATGTCCCAGGTGGGAGCCACTATTTTGATTAAACACACACTTATCTCTCCAGACTCAAAGGTTGTGTGCTTGCAACCTCTTTAGCACTTCTTCCAAGGCTTCCACGTGCATTTTTGTGTCAGTCCCTGTAATTAGAATATCATCAAGATAACATATGACATCATCCATGCCCTTGTCAGGGTCCTGGCTTCCTTGTCTTGGGTTTTTTATTTCTCTTGCCAGGATCCTCAAAGCCCTTGTGTTTTGTGTCAGAGCATGATGTTTGGATCCTGACTCTATTCTAGTCTTGGTTCTTCCGTCTTAGAATCAGGGTCTAGACTCTAGACTGTGCCATGTGCTCTCCTGTCTTGAGTCTTGCGCCCGCCCTTTTGTTTCCTCACAGCTTTCCACTTACCATGCTGTTATCCACTGAGTGGTGGCAGTCATGCGTGCTGGAAGAGGTCCTTTTCCTCATTAGGGAAAACGGGTTTTCATCCAGTATGTTCTGGAATTAAAAAGAACGAATAGAGATATTCCTATGGTCCTAGTAGGTGCTTACCTAATGGTGGGCCTCAACAATCCTCCACCCTTAAAGAAGCGGTGATGGTTGGTTCTTCTGCCATTCTGGGAGCTGGTGGGGGAGTTGCTATTTCGTCAAAAATCCTCCGCTAAGACTCCCACAAGTCATCTCTCCGTCTCCTTACAGGCCCGCCTGTGTCCAGTTTCAGAGGGTTGAGTCCTGGGCATAACAACCCTTGAGAATCCGTCCCAGTCTGTCCAGTCCCCTAAGAGTCCCATTTATGTTAACGGCTCTCTGGATCTCAAGAAGAGAAGGAGAAGGATCTCAAGACTTCATCGAGTCAGCGGTGTCTGTGACATCCGTTCCTGAGTTCAAGTCGCTGCCTTAAGCAGAATCCCTGGATCCGGCTGAGTACACTGCATATCCCCCTGGGGCTATTGAGATGGTGGTCACTTGTCCTAGAAGGAAGAAGAGAAGAAAATAAATATCTGCCTGTCCTTCAGTGTCTGCTCCAGCGCCGGGTCCACCAATGTCTGCTCCAGCACCAACCTTTGGGTCTATGGGGTCCATCCCTGATTCCAACTCTATGACTTCCTTTCTGGGAAGCCCAGGCCAGGAGCTATTTCACCAAACCTGGTTCACCAGCTTTTGTCTGGCTTTTGTCTGCCTCATTCTTGCCCTGCTGCTTCAACCTTGACCCAGAAACCCAGTTCTCCAGGCCCTGCCCAGGCATCTACATAGAATACTTTTGTTCCCCCTGACCCAAGCCTCAGACCTCCAAGGTCTGGAAACCTCCCAGTCTGGACCCTATCGGACCCTTCCTCCTTGGCCTCCCTTTCTCCTTCCCTTTGTGGTTGTTTGCACACCCCATGTTTTGTGTTTATTTTATTTCCTGTTTTGTGTAACATTGCCCTTGTGTCTGCTTTCTTGTGCTAGTATATTGTTTGTTTGTTGCTGTTTCTAGCCCTGTAGTACTTGATCCATGATTTTTTGAAAAATAGTGGATGCAGTAGTCACCCTATAAGGTAGCTTATTATAAGTGTAAAGTCCTTTTGGTGTATTAATAGTAAGGTATTGCTTAGAGCTTTAGATCTCCAATTCTCCAGATCTCTACATATTCATGCACTATCATCCTTTTTGGGAGCTGCCCAATCACTGTAACTGACAGGAGAGATTACATCTGCTTCTAGTTTGCTTAACTCTTTTTCCACACTTTCTGTCAAAGCATAAGGTGCAGTGCATGGTTTGCAAAATTTTGGCACAGCATCTTTTTTTTACTACATGCAGTTTTGCACTGATTCCCTTAAGCAAACTTAAAACTGATTGAAAAATCAGTAGTAGTGAACACATGATCTACTGTCTCAGTAGTGAGTTTGTTTTCCCTAATCCAGTCTCTACCTATTAGAGAGGGCCCATCACCTTAAACAATAATCAAATCTAGTGTATGTACTTGTTTCTTACACTTTACTCTTACTGTGATTTCACCCTTAAACTTGAGGGACTCCATACTTTATGTGTTTATAACACAGTTATGACACAGCAGGAGATGTGTAGTCAAGAGACGGCAGTCCCTGTACCTACCTCCATTTTTACTCAGAGATTATTTATACAAACATAAACATAGTATGATTTGTTTACTTTGTCCCTATTAGTCTCTCTAGCAAACAGTTCTGTCCCTTGCATGTCACCTCCTTTGTGAACTTTGCTGGCTCCATAGTGGGGTGTGTTGCAATTTTTTTTGCACTCGGGTGTGCTGCAGTCCGATGCACAATGATCGACCTCTGTAGCAATGGTTCGCCGGTAATACATTTACGCCTCCCATTTATTGGGTATTATTGCTTTTGGTATGTGCATTTTAATTCACAGAATTCCTACAAAGTATGTTGTCTTTTTTTGTCATCTCTGTATCAAGTATATCATAAACAGAAAGCATGTACATAGTCTTTATCTGATGTCTGAACTCTTAGCAGTTTAGGAAAGCATAAACTGTCAGCATAAACATTGTCTTGCCAGGATTCCCTGTGTTGTGTGTCAGAGCATGTGGTTTAGATCCTGACTTAATCCTGGTTGTGGTTCTTGTTTCTGGGAGTCGGGATCTAAACTCATGCTCTGGGCCTTTGTTTTCTATGGAAGCACATGGCTTCTGTTTGTTTACATTTTGCCATGTGCTCTCTGGTCGAGTGACTTGACCCTATCCCCCTTTTTTTCTCGTTATCCTGTTTCAGTTGATTTCCCACACCTGTTTGTCTTTTTACCTCCTTGGTTTGTTCCCTATTTAATGCCCTTGTGTTTGCTGTCTTGTGCCGGTTCGTTGTTCCTTGATGTTTGAGTATGCCTGTTCTAATGTTCAGTAATGTTTGAGAATTCCTGTTTCTGATGTTTTGTGATGTTCTATGTTTGACACATATCTGTCTGAGGTTTGGATGTGTCGTTACCTGTTTGCCCCACATTTTTGCCCTGTTTAATTAGTGTATTTGATTTTTTGTTTTCAGTATCATTCAGGTTTTTTTCTCAATTTTGCCCCCACTTGGGTTTTTGCTTCTGTTTTTGTTTAATAGTGTTTTTGTTCAATGCTGTCTGCAATTGGGTTCTTTCCGCCACACGATCCTGACATAAACAGATGGTTTAGTATATTGTTAATAAATACATTCTCTGACTATTTATATTTTAATTTTTGACTGCTAATGTCATGTCCATAACGCTGGATTTGCTAATATACAGGGTGAAAAGCAGAAACCCAAGCACTTAGCCCTGCTGCATTGCATGCTGAACTTGTGATCGATATGACACCATTTTAGTCACAGCAACAAACTGCAATCACTCACATAAATATGATTTAAGCTATGCCAGTGCAGTTCCATTTATACCAACATAATTTCCAAACCTATTCAAGAGAATGCTGTGGTCAATAGTGTCATAGGCTGTGCTAAGGTCGAGTAGCCATAGAAGAGAGATGTAAGAGATGATCAGCTGACAGGAGCAAATCATTTGTCACTCTGATGAAAGCAGTCTCTGTACTACAATATGGCCTAAATCCTGTCTGGAAATGGTTGCAGATACTATTTCTGTATTTTTACAAAAAAGGTAAATTTGAGATGGAAACATGAGCGATAAAATCATCATCAATCATACATCTCACCCGGAAGTAATTGTCACCACTGATCACCTGTGCACAATTAACCCAAACCTATATAAACTGAACCTTCCATGTAAACAGTGCAGTCTTGATTTGCTACTGCTATCATTTCTGAGCGGTTTCCCTTACATTGTTCCTTTGTGTTTGATCATGGATTGTTTACCGTTTCTTGCCTGTTTGCCACCTGCCTTGTTTACTGGATTGTCTATATCATTTATGATTGTTTTCTGCCTGCCCCGACCCTTGTCTGGATATTGTTACTGCCTTGCCTTTGTTATTGTTGTTTGCCTGTTACCAAGTCTCGCCTGTTTGACCACGATTAATAAAACGCTGCATATGGATCCCAACACCTCTGAACCCTCATAACAGCTACTAATAATTATTTTTTAGTTATTATGCAATTAGATACTTGTTTCTAGGGCTTTTTTTATATATGAGTATTGATTCGCTTAAGAGCCCTATTTGTGGAGAATCATGACAGAATCATGGGATCTGAGCATGTAAGGATGTTTAAAATCATGACAACCAGAGAACCATTAGAGTGCCTCATGATTTCCTAAAATAGTTTAAAATAAGACAGAACAAGCATTAAAGTAAGCTAAAACAACATTGATATTTCAAGATATTTAGCAGTAATTGTATAACAAAAAATACATCTTTCTAGTTTCGCTAAGTTATAGAATATTTTAGTAATTGTCAGTGGGAGGGTCCTTCAAATATTGTTGTTGTATTGGAGGCGTTGACACAGCAGGGTCCATATGCAGCACTTTAATCGTTAGAATAATCAATATACAGGCAATGGTCAAATACCGGCTAACAGAGCAAAGCAGATGAGACAAAATCAAAACGAGTACACAGGCAAGGGTCGAAGCAGGCAGCAAACAATCAACAACAATGTCCGTAACAAAAACAAAAAGCAGGCAGCAAAAAGTCAAAAACGATAAAAAGTCCAATTGGCAATGGGAAAGCAGTCCGGGAAAAAATGCTCTGAATTGTCACTCATGGCAAAACAAGACATTGCATCGAGTATTGTGTGACTCTGGGCTTTATAGTGCAGCTGATTGGGAACAGGTGCCAAAACAGGAAGTGATCAGACCCAGGTACGAGGGTCATGGGAAATGTAGTCCAGAAGGGAAACTAGTATTCTGGTGATGGCTTCCTCTGGTGGCAGGAAGGAGGTGGAGCGGCGACCTCCTCCATAACAATTGTGGACAATGGGAGTGTTAAAGTCAAGAAGGTTGAGGTTTTCTTAACCATCCATCTTAATATGTGTTAGTGTTCCATACACACTATAACCAGTACACAAAAAATTAGTCTTCCAAGTAAAATGACTTTATCATGTTATCATGTTTCCCTGTTATCAGTGGTACTGAGTGGAGTCTTGCCATGAGTGCCAAAGAAGACCTGGATATACTGCCAAATACTGCAGGTGTATCATCTGAAAGCAGCATCTCTTACACTTCAAATGACAGCTCTTTACAGAGGCAGACACCCCAGGATACTACCACAGTCAATTTACCAGGTGCTAATTCTTAAACAGAAAGTATTACTGATACTATCCATGACATGAAATTATTTTAAATGTATGCTTTTGAAATTGTAGGTAGGACATCCTATAATTGCACCAAATGACAAACATTTTATGGTCCTGTGCCTTACATGGAAGGTATATATTGGTATAAACACATTTTAGACCACTTTCCTTCGTGATTGCTATATTCGTCAGGATGTGAAGACTTTTAACCAGCATAACAAAAAAGTATTTTTGAAAAAATCACCTACCATAGACCATACAATTACACAGAAACAGTTTTGCTTTATGTTAACTATAACCACAGAGTCTCAGTGTTTATAGTCTCAGCAAAAAATGTTTAGGGAGAATGAACCATTTGGATTTTATTTTCTTATATCCTCAGCTCATCCTTTGCCAAAAGCGAAGTTGCCTCAAAATGCAGTCAAGGCTATTAAAGGCAGTGGAGTTAATGAACTGGAGGCCGCACATCTCGGAGGGACCATTGTGCATGTTCTGGGCTGGAAGGAAGGAATGACTATCCTGCCTGGAAGCAGTTTGAAAGTGAGAAAATGTGTGATATTTTCATCATGTTAAGATGATGATAAATTATGATAATAACTTAAATACATATACAAATCATATAAACACAGGTGCTGATGATTAACCTAAAACCGGAAGTCACATAAAACACAAGAGACGAGAAACAAAGTCATAATAAAAGTCTATGCTCCTCGCTAACCGCAGGAGCCCGGCTTCGTTACATAACGCCCCCTCCCGGAAGGCATGTCCTCACACCGTAAAACCCTGCCGTCAATGACCAAAGAGCAGACTTGTGGAGCCAGGGCGGAGCAGACCTGCGGAGCCAGGGTGGAGCAGACGTACGGAGCCAGGGCGGAGCAGACGTGTGGAGCCAGGGCAGACCGGATCTCAGGAGTCAGGGCGGACCAGATCTCAGGAGCCAGGACGAACCAGATCTTAGCAGCCAGGGCGGACCAGACTTGAGCCGCCAGGGTGCAGACTTGAGCCGCCAGGGTGCAGACTTCAGGGTAGCGAGCGCCGTCGCCGAGGCAGACTCTGAAAGGTTGAGCGTCATCCTCTGGGCAGATTCTGAAGTGTCGAGTGCCACCTTCTGGGCAGGCTGTGGTGTGGCGAGCGCCGTCGCAGACTCAGGAAGGTCAAAGGCCACTACCTGGGTAGGCTCTGGTGTGGCGGGCGACGTCGTCGGGACAGCGACTTGAACAGCAGAGCCTGCCATCTGGGTGCAGTCTTGAGAGACGGTCGACATTGTCGAGACAGGAGCTTGACAGATCTGAGAGACGGTTGCCGCCGTCGGGACGCTGACTTGTGAGGCGGCTGCCACTGCCTGGACATAGCTTTGAGGAGCGGACACCGCCGCCGGGATGCAGACTGGAGAGACGGATGCCACCGCCTGATTACTGACTGGAGAGGCGGATGCCACCGCCGGGACACAGACTGGTGAGGCGGACACCACCGCCGGGACACAGACTTGAGAGGCGGATGCCACCGCCTGAATACTGACTGGAGAGGCGGTCGCCACCGCTGGGACAATGACTTGAGAAACGGACCCCATCGCCTGGACATTAACCTGAGATACAAGTGCCGCCGCCTGGAACCTGACTTGTGAAGCAAGCGGCGCCACCTGGACACTGACCTGAGAGGCGGGTGCCACCGTCTGGACACTGACTTGGGTTGCGATACACCGCCAACGTAGCGCAGGCCTGAGATACGGCCTCAGCTTTCTCGACGCTGACCAGAGACCCGCCAGGCTCGCCTTCAGATTTGCAAATTCCACCACCACAGCCTCCAGAATGGCCCAAGGATCCGATTCCTCCCGAGCTGGAGAGCAGAGAACAGCCGTCTCCTCCACAGCTGTAACCGGTACCTTCCCCAAACCGAGCCTCTCTGGCTCCGGGGTGCTCCATTCCCCGGTTGGAGGTCAGAGCAGGCCACTCTCAAGGCAAAGTTTATGTACTCCATTACGATCCACTTCGGATCGGGCATTGGCATAAAGTCCTTAAAGAGTGGGTCTAATCCTGAATGATAAATGGTCATGATCACTACGTCCTCCATGGGAAGATCATAGACCTCATTTAATATGATCTCCATGTATTTCTCCATAAAGGAGCTGTTTTGGCGCGGCCATAAACCACGAAATGGAGGGCCAAAAACCAGAAAACAAGGCAAAAGTCCAAAAAACACAACAAAAAGACCAAAAACCCAGAAAAACACAAAAAAAACACAAAAACCTGCTATGCTGTCGTCTGTAATTGGTGGGTTATTCTGTTATGAAACGGGTCCAGTTGTGTTTGTGTGAAAAACAAGACGAAACATGAAACTAAATAAGAAACGATATTTAATGAAGTAATAAACACAAAACCAACACAAACACTAACCGTAAAAATAATAAAGTGACGACATGTGCATACAGCAGTGAAAATACAAAGACAAACCACGATGATGAACAAGTAAAACACGAAGCCAAGGCAGAGGTATCCAAAACGTAATCCTAAAAGCGTAATCCACAACATGAGAGCATAAATCCAAAAGCCGGAAGACACGAATGAATACACCGATAGATAACCAAGAACGCTGACAAGAACTCCAGACAACTCCTAACAATGACCTACACTAAACTCATAAAACCTGGAACTTAAATACACATACAAATCATATAAACACAGGTGCTGACGATTAACCTAAAACCGGAAATGACATAAACCATGAGAGACAAGAAACAAAGTCATAATAAAAGTCTATGCCCCTCGCTAACCGCTGTAGCCTGGCTTCGTTACAAATAGATGTTTTACACTAAAAAATCATTTGTTGTATTTTCAGTGTTATAAGGTTTATGACGTCGGCCCACCCTTTGCAGGTATAACAGCTTCAACTCTTCTGGGAAGGCATTCCACAAGGTTTAGGAGTGTGTTTATGGGAATTTTTGACCATTCTTCCAGAAGCACATTTGTGAGGTCAGACACTGATGTTGGACGAGAAGGCCTGGCTCGCAGTCTTCGCTCTAATTCATCTCAAAGGTGTTCTATCGGTTGAGGTCAGGACTTGCAGGCCCGTCAAGTTCTTCCACACCAAACTTTTGAAGCTTTGCATTGCATTGTTGATGATGTATGGCTTGAATGCAGCTGCTTGGCCATGGAAACCCATTCCATAAAGCTCTCTACGCACAGTTCTTTAGCTAATCTTAAGGCCACATGAACTTTGGAGGTCTGTAGTAATTGACTTGCAGAAAGTTGGCGACATCTGCACACTATGCGCCTCAGCATTCGCTGACCCCACTCTGTCATTTTACTACCTTGCTGCTGAGTTGCTGTCATTCCCAATTGCTTTCACTTTGTTATAATACCACTGACAGTTGACTGTGGAATATTTAGGAGCGAGGAAATTTCATGACTGGACTAGTTGCACAGGTGGCATCCTACCACAGTACCACGCTGGAATTCACTGAGCTCCTGAGAGCGGCCCATTCTTTCACAAATTTTTGTAGAAGCAGTCTGCTTGACTAGGTGCTTCATTTTATACACCTGTGGCAATGGAAATGATTGGAACACCTGAATTCAATTATTTGGATAAGTGAGCGAATACTTTTGGCAATATAGTGTTGACAATATATGTTAATATGTTAGCATATTTAGAATTATATAATTGTGCATCCTCAACAAATTTGGGGTTTCAAATTAGCAATATAATTTTTAGGAATGTTAGATGTTGGATGTCTTTTTATATAAGTTGTAAAGCTGTCTATATAGACCTTTATCACACTTCATGCATGGCACTGCATGTAAAGCAGTTGGCAGTTGGCAACTTTAAACTTATCCTGCTAAAAGTTAGCCTTGATTATTAACAATTAATAACATGACATGAGTGGGCTTGTGTTAGCATTTCTTTTCTTTTAACACTGTGCAAATGGAGTAGAAACAGCTTACCGCAGACGTACAATTTACTTGCTCAAATTTGGTAAATCAGCATTTTGTTTTAGAGGTACAACATACTGTTTTAGAGGTTGCTATATTTAGGCTACGTCAATGTTAAACATAAGTCATAGCGAAATGTCTCTCTCAGAAATAAGATGAAGCTAACAGGATAACTAGCAACCAGAATACATTGATATTGCAATTGACTTAAAAATAAATTGAGTTAAAAATACACTTTTAGATGAATAACCTGTCCAGTTTCACTTTGGTTTGTTCTTTCACCAAGCGAACCACATATTCTTGGTCAAATTTTGGCAGCATCGAGAGAGAGGATGTCATTTGATGTGCCGGCATCATTTTGCTAGCCAAACCAGAAAAATGGATACACTGCTTCACAGAGCACTTCTGGATATCAGTTCTGCTTTGATAAAGATTAATATATTATTGCATTTTTAGGTTAGAGTGGAAATCAGTTAATGAATACTTCCTGAGGACATTGTGTGTTATTTTTACATTGTTATTGTATACATAAAACATTTTTCTGTATTTTTGCAGCTATGTGTTAGTGATCCAGCAACAATGGAAGTGATAAGTGATGGAAAAGGAAGCTCTTCTTACCTGAACACTGAAGAGTCTCATACAAAATCTGCACAATTCAAAGCTGAAAAATCAGGCAATTTTTATTCTATTTTTAATAATAATTATTCATCATATGCATCCAGAGTTATTGTCTCTATCTATAGCTCTTGGTTTATGATGTTTTGAGATCTGGATGAATGTTTGTTTGCAGACAATCTGTAGCTTTTTATACGTAAATCCTAGCTAAGGACCAGTGTCTGTTGTTCTCTTGTCTGGTCTTAAGAACTTTTAGTAATTGTTTTTTTAATGACGTCTCAGCAGATGGGAATGGCGTGTGTGCTGCCTCTGTGGTGGCAGAGAGACTTCAGAGACCAGATATGGATGCTCAGGACAGTCTGGTTCAGACAAAGTGTGGGACATCGGCCAAACAGAGCTACCAAGAAGAGTTGCATCGTGAGCCACTGTCTGAGAAGTAAATCAGAGGTTTCTACATCTGCACAAATATGCTATAAGACATTACATGAGATTTGGCCAAGTGTGATCAGTATTAGTGGTGCCTGAAGAAAATGTTTATAAGATGGGCCAGAAAGGTAGAATGGCTAAATTATAGGTGGCAGCTGTGTATCGGCTTTTTTTATAATATGTCTGATATCTGACATGTTTGATGTAGAGATGAAAAATATTATTCTATGTTAAATATAAATAAGTATAAATAAACATTTTTAATGGTTAGGTGGCCAGTGTATTTTAGTGAAGGCAACACTAGCCCTCTTAAGCAGGGGACACACTTAACAACTAGGTGAAACATTCTAGCACTGCACTCAACACAGTATTTTCTCTAAACCATGTTCAGGGGAACAGTGACATCACTGATTGCTGGCATAAGTCATAAATATTAAACATCTATAAAACTGTAACGTAAACTCAGAGTTGTGTGAATCTATCTGCAGCATATTTTATTATATTATTTTATTATAAGAATGGTCAAACAGGCAATAGGTAAATACCGGCAAACAGAGCAAAGGAGTTAAGGCAAAAATCATAAACGTATAAACAGGCAATGGCCGGGGCAGGCAGCAAACAACCAAAACGGTAATCCAGATCAGAGTCAAAAGGCAGGCAGCAAAGAATCAAAACCATAAACAATCCAATAGTAACCAGGTAGACAATAACAAGAAACCACTCTGTAATGTTAGCCGGGGCAAAACAAGGTATCGCACTTATTTCGCACTTAGTTGTCTAAATCATATTTTCATTCGTGTAGTGTGTGTCTGGCTTTAGGGGTTTAGTTAAACACCTATTTTCATGATGTCTGACTGATATTTCAGAGAATTTTTGTTTTATATATAAAACGTTTTTAAATGAATTGCATTATTGTTCATAATGGTTTGCCAAAGTGTGTTGATGGATGCTTTAGTCATGCAGGTCTCGCAGAGGCACTGCTGAGCTCTCATGAGCATGCGATGTTGAAACCCATGAAGAAGAGAAAGAGGAGGGAATACAACAGCCTGTCAGAGGACGACTCTGATGTAAACTGCTTTAAATTTATCATAAATATTGTTCTTCAGTATTATCTTTACTTTCTTTATTTTCTCATACAGCTAATTTAGTACTAATGCAATAAAACTTTTGTAATTCAAGGAGGAGAAATCTGTGGCTTCAAAAACTGATGGCAGACCAAACAAAGGTACTTTAAGTGTGTTTTCACACCTGCCTTATTTAGTTCGGTTGAATTGCACTAGAGTCATTTTCCCTCTTGGTGCGGTTCGTTTGGGCAGGTGTGAATGTAGCAATCGCACTCGAGTGCGCACCAAAAGCGTACCAAAAAAGCGTACCGAGACCTTCTTGAAGACGTGGTCTCGGTACGCTTTCAAACGAACACTGGAGCGGTTCGTTTGTGGTGAGAACATGAACCGAACTAGAACAATAACTTACCTGATGTATCGCTGGTAATATTTCCGGAAGATGACCATGTCGCAGTTTAGCAAAATTAATTCACGCCTCCTCCTGAAATGACTTGCTATGCGCCTTCGCCGATTGCAGTGCATTAAAGCATTGTTTTCCAGCCGCCACCGCGCTTCATTCTCGAAATGTATAGTTTGTCTAAAGTGATGTATACAAACTATATAGTATACTAATACCAGGGATACAATCAGCCAGTGCAGTCGTCCCTCCAAACTAAAAAGCTGCATGTTGTCTGCCGGCTTTTCTCCTCTCTTTGTTTATTTCCGGGAGTTCCATTGGAATATTCCCGCATGTTAATTCTGATCAATTGAAAAGCAGTTTAGGAAATACGTTCAATAACATCTGGCCAACGAGTGATGTGGATTTTGTCACATGACTGCATTTTGGTTTGTTTCAACTGGTTCAGACCAAAGCAATCAGTGTGGTGTGAAAAGATCCCAAAACGGCAGAAAAATGCCACAATGTATCATTTGTTGCCCTTGGTCCAGACCAAATGAACCGATGTGACAACCGTTTTCACAGATGTGAAAGCACCCTAATTCTTTATTGCATCATAAAACAGTCCCAAAATACACAGGAAATGTATGAAACTATTATTAGGGCACAAGTAATTTCACATACTTGCGCTGTGCAACAACAAATGTTAATTGCTTAGAAAAACAAAATAAACTACCTAAAGCATTAACGACAAATGTTTTTAGTTGCTAAAATTACAGGAATTTATATATATTTATATATATAAATATATTATATTTAATATATTTATGTGTCCATTAATGTACATATCGATCTTTTATGACACTGAATGCAAACTTTGTGTAACAGCAGGTAGTTCTTAAGCAGTGCACACTGTATATGATAACACTCTCTATATGTACTCTCTATAGGTACAACAGAAATTACGCTTAAGTCGTGGTCCTGGCCACAGTATCTAGAAGAACAGAAAGGTTTGGCCGCTCCAGCCCAACTCTTTCAAGAGGTTTGACCCCTTTACTTCACTGCAATGACTGGATCATAATATTTTAGTTACAAATGTAACCCTAGTTCCCTAACTAGCGAACAAGGCACTGCGTCAGTAGTTGATGCTATTGGAACATCTTCCATGTGTGACACAAACTAATTGGCTAATGCTGCTTAAGGCCACCAGCTAAGGCACAGCTTCATCGTCAGCATAAAACATGTACTCAGACTTTTGTGGAGGCACAAATCTGGGCAGCAATAAGGGAATTGCGGTTAAGCTACATAATGTGTCGTTCATATTCAGGGAACCAGATCTACATACTAGATCAGCAGTTGACACTATAGAAACTACATACTATTATACCAAATAATACTATTAGTTGCAGTGTGTATCATTGATGCACGCGGGGAGTAAAGGCTATAGGCTAGCCCAATCACATATAAGAGCTACTGTAGCTCAAAATGCTACAAAATGTATTGCTGCTCATGATAGACTGGTGTCAAAACACTCAGAGCATCACAGTTTGCGGCATATGCGGCCATGTGTCCATGATGACCCCCATCCACCTCCAAAAGTGCATACAATGAGCATGTGAGTGTCAAAACTGGACCATAACACAATGGAAGAAGACTGCCTGACCTAAATAATCACATTTTCTGTTAGATCACGTGGGTGGCTGGGTGTGTGTGCTTTGTTGGGAAGGAGGCATGCCGGAGGAAGCAGTGTTATGCTCTGGGCATAGTTCTGCTCAGAAACCTTGGGTATTTATGTGGATGTTACTTTGACGTATTATCTACCTAGAAATTGTTGCAAACCATGTACATCCAAACCTTGCAGGATGTAAAGGACCTTCTGCTAATGTCTTAATATGAGATCCTGTAGGACAGAGATCTTGTGATGCCCTGACGCATCAAGACACAGGGACCTACATGATATTATGAAGGAGGTTTTAATGTTGTGGCTGATCAGTGTATATATACACACACTTTATTGGGTATTTGTTAATAGTTGCACACCCTTTTGCCTTAACTGCCTTTATTATTTGTGGTATAGATATAACAACGAGCTGGAATAATTCCTTAGACATTTTGGTCATCAAGCAATTGCTGCAGATTTGTCAGCTTCCACCATCATCTGTGCTCTATTGGACTGAGATCTGGTGACTGTGGGACTTTGGACTGTCATTTGAATACAATGAACACTTTGTCCAAAGATAATCTGAACTTTATAGAATGGTGTGTAGAAATGGTCATCTACACAATGGAAGAAGACCTAACCTAAGAAGACCTGACCTAAATAATCACATTTTCTGTTAGATCACGTGGGTGGCTGGGTGTGTGTGCTTTGTTGGGAAGGAGGCATGCCGGAGGGCAATGCCCAGAAAGGCTGTGACATTTAAAGCCAGCATGAGATGCTGGTTGCTTGTTTCTCCCCCAAAAAAGTTCTCTAAAAGTTAATTTTCACCCAGAGAACTCCCACTCAATGGATATTTTTTCTCTCTATTCTCTAAAAACCCTGTTCTCCAAACCCTGGCAGTTTCGGAGGTACTTAAGTCACCTATATTGGGGATCACGTAATGTTTTTATGGGCTTAGATGTTCATTAGTCAAGCTCTCTGTATGTAGGCCTTCTTTTACTGCTTTTCATCTCTCTTTCTGACATCTAGGATAGTTTTTGTTTGCTGTTTATTTGTAAATGTCACACAGTTGGAAACTCACTTATCTTTCACCATTGTCCTCTCCATAAAAAAAACAAAAACAATCAGCAACTGCAACAGGCCGAACAGACATGAAGCACAATATGGTGATCTTTATAAGGATTTAAGGATATTTTGAAATCAAAGTTAACAGCAATGCACACAGACATTGTCTTTCACATGACCAAAATGTCCTCTAAAATTGATTTTTTAAAATAGGAAACAGAAAGAGGTATAAAAAATGACAGCGTCTGTTCACAATGTTTTGTTTACATAAATGCATACTCCACCGCCCTTGTTTGTACCAGAGGTTACTGCTACTCTGTCAGCCCTGAAGATAGTACGTCCATCCAGATCCACCGGAGCCAAGTCTCTGTGAAAAACATGAAGTTACAGTCCTTAAGCCAACTGTGTGTGAGGGTCCAGATCTTCAGTTCATCCAGCTTGTTCATCAGAGACCATAGATTGGCGACGAAGATGCTTGGTAGAGCTGGCCAGTGTGGGTTTAACCTTAGTTTAGCACGCAGCCCTGTACGCTTCCCCCATCTTTTTTTATAGTCTCAACGGCATCGCTGTACTTCCAGTCAGTGCGAGAGGTCTGCTTGCCCGCTGTGATCTTTGTAGCTCCAGTGGATAGTTCAAAGCTATGTTGGAGCACCAATTGTTGCCATCCAAAAGTTACTGTTTGCTGTTGCTGTAGTTCACATAACTGAATCAAGCAAACATGCAGGAAATAACCCTGTAAATCATCATTATTTTCCAAAATCTGGAGACACTGAGATGTATATTAATAAACCTAATTAGGGATACTAGATTTGTAGTTGGTTTATGAATAGAATTGACTGAACTGATGAAAGCTACCACCTGTCAATACATGCGAAGGCTTGTAACTCTTTCAGTGGTCTAAAACAGAATGTTCTTTTGAGGCTGAGCAACGCTTAGTCAATTAACAGCAGATAAAAAATAAAAGTTTGTAAATCATTTGTACAGTTTGCCTTACTTCAGAGGAGCACCTCCTCCACTCTTTGTTGTTGCAAAACAGGGCAGTTTGAATTCCCATCCAGGGAGGCGTTTCCAGGGTCTCAGCAGCTGATGCAGCATCAAGTGAATATAAAAAAGGAAAACTTTTACGGCACGCACGGTAAAGAACCCAGTCGCAGACAGTGATTCACACAAAACACTTTTATTGAAATAAACAAAACATAAAACCCCACAAGGGGGCAAATGAAGAGCAAAGCAAATAGGAAATCAATAAAAAAATAATAAACGATAATGACTTTGATGGACGATTATACAACAGGAATTAACTCAAAGGGTACAACCGGAAAACATAGAGAAATATCAGAACATTAAAAATGCAGGACTAAACGGACTAAAACATCAAAACACACAAAGGGCGGACTGTAACTTCAAACACGTGACGAGGACTAGATACATGGCGAACATTAATACAATTAATATTAACGATGAACGTGAACAATACCGACCAGAGCATGAAAGAAACCAACGAGGAGCACGGACAACACCAACGAGGTCAAAACCACAGATGACGAACCAGCACGGGACAGCAGACACGAGGGCATTAAATAGAACAGGAAACAATGACGAACAGGTGCACAAAATTAAACAGAAATGAGGAAACAAGGGGGCGGGGTCAGGACGCAAGACCGGAGAGCACATGACAGATGTAAACAAAGCTGAAGCCATGTGCCTCCACATAGAACGAACACCCAGAGCGCAAATCTAGACTACGACTCCCGAAACCAAGAACAGACAAGAGTCGGAATCTAGACTTACGCTCTGACATAGAACACAGGGGATGTCAGGATTCTGGCAAAAACGATCTCCAGACTTGACAGTAAAACAAAAATTCATGTAATTACATTTTTTAAAGTTTAATTTTTACTTAAATTTTAAAATATAAAAATGTCTTAATATGATTATATATTAACTGTCTAGGCTCAAAGGGTTCCCATTATTAAAAACAACTTCAGACAGGGTATGAAGTTAGAAGGCATTGACCCGCAGCATCCCTCGATGTATTTCGTCTTAACAGTTGCAGAGGTGCAGTATTTCAAGCACTTTTTACATTCTGTTACTAGTAGCCTGTTTCCAAATAAGATTAAAAATGAAATCAAATGAAAATACTTTGTCATTATGTTTGTCTCTAGGTTTGTGGCTTTAGATTACGTCTCCATTTTGATGGCTATTCTGACTGCCATGACTTCTGGGTAAATGCCAGCTGCCCTAATATTCACGCTGCTGGATGGTGTGAGAGCACAGGACACAAATTATACACTCCAAAAGGTGAATTATAAAACAAACAGTTTCAATTCTGAAATTGAAATACACACATCTGTGAAATTAAAGTCTACAATATTATCTACAGTTAAATATTGTTGTCTTTTATCATATTGTTAAGTACAGAGTTTTATACAAATAATAAACAAACAAACTGCTTGAGGCTGTGTGTAACACTGGTTTTGGCACATTCAGCTTTGTGTTGTATTTAAGAACATCCCTTTAATGCAGGGTAGGTGATTTTTTTTCCAGAAACATGCAAGCATGTTATGCTGGTTGAAAGTCTCTTTACATCCTAATAGCAATTAGTAAGTGGTCTAAATATATATTTTTAAATAGAAACCTTCTGAGGAAGGCACAGGACCATAAAATGTTCATTCAACCATTGCATTTGGTCCAAATACAATAATAAAATGTCCTCTTGGTTGTCAAACTGTATCTGCATACCTCCGCCTACCACCATCATGTGTTTAAGAGGAGGCATGGTATTGGAGAGCACTCTGAAAGTAGAGTGGGGTTGGGTTGTTTTGTTTTTTTCCTAAATTCTCATACTAGGATTCTGTTTTTGTGTCAGAGCATGATGTTTGTATCCTGACTCTATCCTAGACATGGTTCTTCTGTCTTGAGTCTCGACCCTGCCCTCTTGTCTCCTTGTTAATTATCCAATTATTTGTTCATGCCCTTCACCTGTCTGCCCTCATTACCCTCTTTGTTTGGTTCCTTATTTAATGCCCTTGTGTCTGCTGTCTTGTGCTGATGTATTGCTTCTTGTTGTGTTTAGTATCATGCATTGTGTCTTGTTGTTTAGAGAGTTACTTAAAGTATTTCAAGTCTTGTTTTGCCTCCTTGTGGAAGTTTTTGTTTAAAGTTTTTTAAGACTGCCTGCTCCTGGGTTCTCTCTCCTGTGTCTGTGACACTTATGATTTCAAAGCGAGTTGCTATCACTAGTCTCTTTGAAAATGCCTACCCTACCTTTAAAGGAGCATTTGTTTATTTGTTGCAACACAGTGGTCTTTTATACTGACACCTAGCAAGCTAATTATATAAAAATGTTATTTACAGACAGCTGTGAATAATTTATTCTGACAAGAAAAATAACAAGGTAGATCCATTAAACCTGAACATAAATCTCACTCCTATAACTTAAAGTTTCTGACCAACATTAATGATATTATCAGTCAACAAAATTTGTAACACACTTAGCTGCACAGACAACACAAATACCGCTTTTCCACTGGGGCTGGTGCCAGAGCCCAATTGGGAACCAGGCTTTGTTTTTCCACTCAAAAAAATCCTGGGCTGGTGCCCAGATCCTGGGTCCAAATCGGCCCCGAAACCTTGCTGGTCTCGAACAAGGGAACCTATGACGTCAGTAGGCGAAGCTTCCACTACAGACCACAGTTTGAAGGCACCATTTTTTAAAGCGATCAGAGTTAACTACAACAACAATGAAATGTGTCAGTTCAGCAGTGGTTGGCGGAAAGGACCAACGCTATCCTTGCCATCTGGTCGACGAAGGAAATCCAAGACAAACTAGAAGGTAGCATGAGAAAAAAGCGTGTATATGAGGAGATAGTGAGGAAAATGGAAACTGTGAGGTTTAACCAATCCGCCAACCAAGTGGTCAATAAGTTAAAAAAAATTAACAAAAAAGAATACAGGGATCAAAAAAGAGAGATGGGCAAAAGCGATTTCGCTGCGGCACCAGCCCCAGTGGAAAAGCAGTAAAACTGTTACACACAACCTGTTGTTATTTATTGTTTTAATACTATACTAATTAAAGCACTCCAAATGGGTATGTAAGGTCAATAATATGTCAACCACTATATATATGTGTATAACTGTATTGTGTACAGAGAGATACTGTGCTGTATATTCTTACGTTATAGTTGATGTTGACAGCATCATTGAACGTTGGCTTTTAGGATGTAAAGAGGAGGAGTTTTCTTGGTCTAACTATCTTAAAATGACCAGATCACAGGCTGCCCCAAAAGAGCTGTTCTCTAGCACAATCCAAGTAAGTCATAAGAGAGAAAACATAACAGAGAAACTCTGTTCCTGTGGTTTAGCATGGCGCTCTGCAACACCTAAATACCACACATACTGATACACACACTGATGAATTTGTACCCTGTATGCAGTATATTCGGATAAAAGCATCTGCCAGATCCTGCATTGCAGTTACAAAAAGATTCAACCTTCTTTTGTCACTGTACAGATAGAAACAGATTGTGGATTTGAGGTGGGGATGAAGTTGGAGGCTGTCGACCGCATGAATCCCTCTCTCATCTGTGTTGCCACAATAACAGACAAAATAGGCAACCGTTTTCTGGTTCATTTTGACAACTGGGATGACAGTTATGACTACTGGTGAGTTACAATTCCTCAAACAAGTTCTGTATTTCAGACAATAGTCTATGCCTATGATAAAGTGTTACTTGTACATTTTTGCGCACTATTTAAAAGTTATTGGTTCCTAAGTTTCTTCATTGCAGGTGTGACCCTCACAGCCCATATATTCATCCCATTGGCTGGTGTCAGGAGAGGGGCCTCCCCCTCACACCTCCACAAGGTGACAGACAGCTTGTGTCCAGTAATATTGAGTCTCTATATTCATAAATGTAAAGTACTGGCATAGTTTCTACATGTTTTACTGTCACAAATTTCATTCATGTCAAGTGTGGTATTTTAAGATGATTGTGGTCATGTTAACCACATGCTGGTCAATGTGTTGTTTCACACCATCATTGCTAAAAACATTCCAAAGTTTTGTAAAGGTCAGTTATAGAAAAACAAGATAGCATTTTATTTTACAGTGTCTTTGTTAATCATGTACTTACAATAGTAATAACAGGTAATTATGCATAATTACATGCAATTAACCCTACGGTACCTATTGTTAATATTACTATGTTACTATTATTATTAAATGTCACTGTAAAATGCAAATAAATGCATTTAGAGGTGTAATTATGATGCAATAACCTTAAATGACTTCAGTATTGTTTTGATTCATAACTTTTCATTTTCCATACTTTTCCCACATTCATGTCATTCCGAACCTATTTCCAAACTTTTTTCTTCTATGGACACAAAAGAAAATTAAAAAAAAATAGTCTCAGTACTTTTGTTGTTTGGTTACAAATGTACTTTAAAATATCTTCTTTTGTGTTCCTCAAAAGCAAAAAAAAGTCATACCCTGGCTCAATGTAAGTTTCTTCCATTAGATTACCCTGATCCTGATAGATTCTCCTGGGAGAGATATTTGGAAGAGACAGGCTCTATGGCAGTCGTTGCTGAAGCATTTAAAGTGGTGTGTTCTTGCAGCCACTCCAAAGAAACATAAATTGAAGCGTATATCATGACAGTAAAAGATGGTCAGACTCACTCTATGTATTTGTGTAGCGTCCTCCTCATGGCTTCCAGGTGCAGATGAAGTTGGAGGCTGTGGACAAAAGATGTCCAGGGATCATTCGTGTAGCTACAGTTCAAGAGGTGGACACTTACCGAATTAAGGTGTGCAACACTACTTGTGTAGTTAAACTGCAACAAAGATTTGATTCCCAGGGAGCACAAAAATGTTCTTATAAAATACATAGTATGTTGCTTTGGATTAAAGCATATGCAAAATGCATACAGCTTTAATATAAGCCTTACTTTTGCATACAAATTAAATATTAAAGATAATAGCATTTTAAGTATTTAGGATGTCAGGACTTAAATTGAGTTCTGTAAATAAAGGACTGTAAATCTTTGAAATTTTTGGATTTCTGACATCAGAAAGTTGTCATTTACATTATTACATTATATATTGACAAAAGTTTTTTAAAAATTAGATTGGTCAAATCATTAAGCAGATATAAGGAAATGAAATCTGTGCCCTTTTTCACTAAATGGCCAAATGAAATGCAATGTCCAAACTTTACGAAACTCAGCCTAGTAGCCAAAGAAACACACCAACCTATATGTTACCTATGTATATGCTATGAGAATGCTTCCTGTCTGAAGTACAAGTAAAATCACACACATTTTTTTAAAAACCGAGGGGTCATGTGGCGTAGCTTGGCATGTCACAAGATCATAAACCGGTGACTTACATCGAGTTCTAATAGTATGATAGAATATGAGCAGGCATGTCAGAAGTATGGCAGTGAGATACATCCTCCCGTTCCCTTCTCAGAAAACTGGGTTTAAAAAGGATCTGCTTTTTTTAATCTTGGACATGGCACCAATGTGTGTAAATGGCCTGTGGGTAAGTAAATTAATGCAGATTTTTATGTCCCTGTTCCTTTAAGGGTCAAACATTTTACAGCTGACTCCAAGGGCTCAAAAAGAGCTTCCAAAACAACTAGATATGCTTTAGCTGTCTGACATCATTAGAAAATTAGAGATGAGGCTAGCTGAAATGGTGACAGCATAGACCCTAGGAGAAACAGAAGTCAAGCCTGCTGAAAGATTCTCTTGTATGAACTGCACCCAACCAACCAGACAGTGGACTGGGTGGCACAATTCGTGGCTACTGGGGGAAATGTGTACATGGACTCTGCCATTTCTGGCAACCAGACAAAGAGATGCTGTGTTAGCAGCAAGTTAGCAAGAACCAGAGTGGACTGTTATGAACTGATAGACTAATAGAACTGATAGGCTTTTCCCCCAGAAAGCAAACCTAAGAAACATCCTGTGATTGGACAGAATCTATATATGAAACTATACATTCTTTAGATCTATTGTGACAAACCATTCCCTGATTGGTTTTGTGACATAAATTTGAGGGTTAGCTTATTAAACTTGTCTTTTAAAATGACACATACATATTGAACGTATGTGTCCTCAGAATAAGTTTCAGGCTACACAGATCTAAAATCTGACGCATACCCCATCACTCTTGGTGACCAAAAAGTATCAGCTCCAAAAACATTTTTTATGGCTCTCTTGCCCAGTTTCTGTGCTAGTTTCCACTCCTGTAAATGTTTTGAAAGAGATATAAGCTCTTTGTTGACTTCATTTTGTTTGGGTGGATTGGTCTCCATTGGTTCTGTGTCCTAAAACATCTCTCTGGCAGGGAACAACCGAAAAGGTTGAATGGAGTAAACTTTAAAAGGTTAAAGCCCAACACTGTGGGGCAATCCACAAGGTTGGGTGGAAACCCTGCCAGAGATTGCTGCTTTCTGGGATTGGCAACAGTTCCCCCTCAAGAGAGAATGCATCACACTTTTTTCTTCTATGCCTTCAGGCAACATTCATCCTTTTTAACTTCTTTGCTAGTCAAGGCTCAATAATGGCCCTTGAGTTTGTTATCATCCTGGCCACTGTGGCTGAGCGAGCTGCCACAACCCCATGGGGGGCAGCCACACTGGCCTTTTTACATCCTAAAACCTGATAATTTGAACCATAGATGCCATTCTATGATAACCATATCAGCCAAAGTGCCCAAAGGGGCCAAAGGACCCATTTCTTGCCTGCAAAATTGACATGGTGGGCATTGATGCTTTAAGGTGCTCAACATGGCTTTTCCCTATACCACTACAACACAATATTCTACATCCAGCTCCTCAAAAATGGATGCAGCCAATAATGTGTCTTTGTGCCAAACTGAAGAAATTGCAGAGAAAGCTTCCTGTTCTGAGAACTCACAGAGATGTGCACACAGCAAAAGTAGTGGGCTTGCCCTGTTTCTTTAGCCAACTCCATCTGTGATCTTAATGATTGAAGCCAACGCACTGGACCAGCAATCATGGAACTTGAACCATGTGGCGCAGATCTCTTAAGAAAAAAGCCAAACATGAGCACAGCTTTTTTATTTTTAAATTTTCACCCCATTCCACTCTCAAATATAATGCACACACATTTTTGCATGTCGTTCCTAGTAAAACAGCGAGGGAGACGGACACATATCTATCAAAGGTATAGCTTGTGATAGTTCCCCCAAAAATACATAGACAAACAGACATGCAACTTTATGAGGACAAAGAAGCTGATGATCTAAAACGCCAATGGTCTTTCATGGTCTTGGTGACATGCCACGCTATGTCACATAATTTTATTTATGTCATTTGCCAATAAACTCAGACACCAGTCACACACCATGATGATTTGTTGAGTTTTCTCTTAAGGGAACTGCATACCCTACAATCATCACCACAGATGTTCAAAAATATTTGGCTTTTTGTCACTGATGGTGTTGGACCCAATTGCTTGTTGTGTGTTTATTTTGAAATTATTGTTTTTTATTTTAAAATGTAAAGAAATTGTTTACCCAAAAATGAAAATTAGCCTATAAATTACCCTCAAGGCATCCTAAGTGTATATCACTTTCTTCTTTTAGCTGAACATAATTTGCGTAATATTAAAGGTAGGGTAATTTTTTCCTAAACTTTTTTGTTATGCTGGTTGAAAGTCTCTTCACATCCTAATAGCAATTACTTAGTAAAGTGTTCTTAATATACATATATCTAAAAAAGATTATGAAAGGTGCAGGACCATCCCATAACCAAATGTTCATCCCATCATTTCATTTGATCCAAATGCATTGATAAGATGCCTACTGGTTAGTGAGTTGGGCTTGTAATCAGAAGGTTGCTGGTTCGATTCCAGCACTGGGGCACACCTTGAGCAAGGCACCTAACCCCCAATTGCTCCCCGGGCGCAGTAATGTGCTGCCCACTGCTCCGGGTGTGTGTGTGTTCACGACTTGCAATGTGTGTTCACTCCTCACCAGTGATGGGTTAAATGCAGAGGTCACATTTCAGGTATGGGTTACCATATTCTGATGAATAGGTCACTTTCACTTATACTTGCCTGTCAAGCTATGTATGGTTCATATGTTTTGGAGGAGTGGCTCTGGAGAGCACTCTAAAGGGAGAGCAGCATCTTATACTTTTTTGGGGCAGCCGTGGGGAGTTGGACTTGTGACCCAAAGGTTGCAGGTTCGAGTCTCAGGTCTGGCAGGGATTGTAGGTGGAGATTGTGAATTACCAGCACTCTCTCCACCCTCAATACCACGACTGAGGTGAGACCCTTGAGCAAGGCACCGAACCCCCAACTGCTCCCCGGGCGCCGCAGCAATGGCTGCCCACTGCTCCGGGTGTGTGTGTGCGCACTTGGATGGGTTAAATGCAGAGCACAATTTCTGAGTATGGGTCACCATACTTGGCCTCACGTCCTTTCCTTTCCAAAGCTAGGTTGATATTGCTAGCCTCTCTGAAGTTGTCTACCATTTAATAATGTCTAAAGCTTAGCTAAAGCTAAATGATACATTTGCGAAAGAAAACAATAAAGCAATTGTTACATCACATATACATGTAAACAAACAGGTAAGAGCATTAAAATGATTATATTTGGAAAAAGACAACATAGAATAGAGTAGAATAGAATGCTTTTATTGTTGTTGTATAGCTGTACAACAAATTTTTGACTTTCTTATTAAAATTGCACACATGTAGACACATACAAAAATGTAAATGTAAACAAATGTAAATATTAGTATGGAATGGGAAAACAGATATAGGCAGATATATGCAGCAAACAGTGCAAATGTAAACAGATGTATATACAAAATGTAGAATATATACAACATGGCAGAGAAAAGTGAATAAATTTATTAAAAACGAATATGAAGTGAACAGAGAGTTAAAGGAGTTTGCACATTAGTGGCTGTAGTGGTGTCAATATAGTGTGTGTAAAGTCCTTAGTAATATCATATCCTCTGAAGCGTGGATTGAGTGATATGCCTCCCATTAAATGGAGTTCAGTTCCACTATGGCACGTGGGTAAAAACTGTTCAGGAGTCTGGAGGTGCGTGTCTTGAGGGACCGATAGCATCTTCCTGAGGGCAACAGAATAAAGAGGTGGTTCCCAGGGTGAAAAGAGTCTTTTAATATATTTCTGGCCTGGGGAATGCATCTGGTGCTGTAGATGTCCCTAAGTGAAGGCAGCTGTTCACCAGTGATTTGACGACTCACAGTGCAGCCAGCATACCACACCAGAATGCCATGGGGACAGTATGCTTTCACATGAGCAGTGGAAAAAAGATACAAGCAGCTGTTGGAACAGGTTGGTTTTCCTCAGTATCTTTAGTCTATATCCTATAGTTGTTGTTCACCAGGGATGTTGTGTTAATAATGAGGTCCTGGGAGATCCTGCTGAGAAATGTATAAATGGTCATCCTCTCCGCCCATTTCTCCTCCAGTGTACAGAGGGGCTGGTTCCTTCTTCTGTTTCCGGAAGATTAATGATAAGCCTGACAGTGTGATCTGTTAGAAAGTCCTTTATCCAAAAACATATGTAATCATGACTCCCAGATTAAGCATTCTACTGGCCTACTGGTAGTGAGTAGGGCTTGCAATCAGGAGGATTCTGTTTAGATTCCAGTCAATGTCACTTTCACTTGTCACTTGCACATATGTTTTTGGGTGCTCCAAATTATTCAGTGCGATGTAGAGAGCTGTGCTGATGGCATCATCAGTTGATTTGTTAGCTCAATATGTGAACTGATGTTGATCCAGTCTGGAGGGGAATGATGATTTGATGTGTGTATTTGAGTACCAACCTCTCAAAACACTTAATCACAGTGGAGGTGAGAGTCATAGGTCTATATTTATTAAGGCTGATAGCTGTTCTCTTTATAAGGCTGATAGTTGTTCTC
The DNA here is from genome assembly GCA_036877575.1 of Botia almorhae. Lineage (NCBI taxonomy): Eukaryota > Metazoa > Chordata > Actinopteri > Cypriniformes > Botiidae > Botia > Botia almorhae. Next base: position 31,187 of record JAZGTJ010003748.1, read on the forward strand.
TTGGGAACAGGCACAATGGTGGCAGACTTAAGACAGTTGGGGACAGTGCATGTTGACAAGGAGAGATTAAAGTTCTTACAATAAACCTCTGCCAGATGACCCACACGGTCTCTAAGTGCCCTCCCTGGAAAGCCATCTGGACCAGCTGCCTTCCTGGGGTTGACACTACGGAACCCTTTCCTGACCTCTGCTGTGCTCACAGAAGGTGCCAGGCTATCGGTGGATGGTAACAGTAAAGACTCAATCTCATCCATGTTGACTTCAAAGTGGGCAAATAAGTGATTTAGGTCCTCCGCTAGTGAGTCGCTGGTGCTGCTAATGTCTGGACTCGTGCTGCTTTTATAATTTGTGGGATGTTGGATACCCTTGCCATACTTGACTGGTTGCTAGGGCATGGCTATGAGGTTAAAATGTCACAATTTGTTGCTGCTTGCTAAGCCGAGTGGTATGAGCCCACCCCCCAAATCTCTACATAATTCTGGTGCAGAGCTATAACATCACAAAGATCTGCCCAATATTAAGTGTAGGAAAGAAAGCATGGCTTCAGTTATCACAGTTGTTTTTCCGCCCAAAGGTCCAAAAAAAGACAAATGACTTGCTGCAGGAAGTCACTCAACTATCAGCAGTAGCTGTTAAGTTTTCTACAAATAAGCTGGTGCTGCCTACTGAGGAGCTAATGACAGTCATTCTTAAGTCTGCGGACAACTCGCTCTCCTCAGCGGGTGGCTGACTTTACAAACTCTGTGGACGACTCATTCCTCTCAGTGGGTGACTTTGCTAGGACAGTCTGGTGCTTCTGAATTGGAGTCTGTACATAGTTGTTTATTTTTTATTTAAAGTATTTGCTATTAACTGTTCAAATGCAGAGTTTTGAACAGTGTAGTGTAATGCATACTGTTTGTCATTCTTACAGTTTCACTGGAGCTTGCAAAGTTGGTTCCGATTGATCAGCTTGGCCATCTGTATTTTGTAGATCTGACTCTGGCTAAAAACAATTGTGGTAAAACTGACAACATTATTAATTGTCTTTGTAATGGCTTCGCAAGCTGAAATTCACAATTATATTAAGAGGCATAACATTTCCACTTCACGCTTGAGGTATTCAGCCAGTCACAACGCACTCTGTCAGCTGGCCAATCAGGGTACGCTGCTCTTTTCAAAAGTATGTGCTTTGTAGAAATCCACATATTTAGAAGGGAGGGGCATACAGAACCTAATCTCTACAGTATGTGAAAAACATTTTTTGAAACTTGAAACTATTTGAAACTTAAACCATGTTAACATATACTATTACACCCAATACACAAAATAATGGTCAATAAAAATAGCATAATATAACCCCTTTAAGTTTAGAGTTCATCTCTAGGTGGTTTAAGTAGTAAAATGAATGTATGTTTTTTAGTTGCTTGGACACCAGGTCCAACGTTATCCAGACAGACGCAGATAGGGAGAATATGGTACATTTCAACAATAGAACTGATGTCTGGTAAGGAGCATGCAATCATTGAAGGAAGGCTGGTGTGGATGGTGAGGTGTTCACCTCACAGGAACATAGAATTGTCGGTTCTCTGCCATAAGCTTCAATGCATATTGGAGGCTGACAATATGCTTTATTTTCACATCATCAGCATATAAAGGCAGATGGAATGAGCCAGGAGGAGGTGTTTTTTATCTTTTAAAAGGATATTATGGTGATAAACAGATATTTGTTTAAAACATCAAAACAATAATTACTATAGATTCTACTTAAGAAATATATTTCTACATTACATTTTGTTTTTGTTTGTATATATACATATATAAATATTATAGTGTATTATTTTGTTTTTACATTATTACATTAAATATTTGCTTTTAGTATACTTTCATTGTTCATTTTATTTGGTTTATTTTATTTTTTGTATTTCCTTAGTTCCTTAATAGTTCTGTAATATATTTAGTTTACATTTATATTGTTTGCTTTGCATATTTATTGTTTTAGATTATAGAATATAGACAGTATATTCTATAACTTAATATTTATTTAATATTGCTTTGTGGAATGTTGTTTAAATTAACATTTTAATAAATATTTAGACTTTAGGCTTTATTTTTTGTTTTTTTGGGGTGGGACTGCATGGTGCTTATATGGTTGGGGTCTATATGCCTAGCTTGGAGTGCAAAGGTGTAAAATGCAAGTGACCCTTTGTGTGAAAATGTTTCCTGACAGAATCCTTGAGGGGATTATTTGCCATGGCAACAAATGGCTGTACCATGGTAGAATGCCTTAACAGCATATGTCTGAATTGGTACCATTACGGATGTATCCAAACTTATGGAATGTAATATATGGTCAGGAGGACTGCATACAGGAGTTTACTAGCCCAGATACACCTCTTTTAATGCAGTGTAAATTCAAACATGGTGGATAACGTCTTGGTTACATATGTAACCCCCATTCCCTGAAGGAGGGAACGGAAACGTTACGTCAACTGACTGACGTATGGGGTCTTGCTTGAGAGCCCTATCACCTTCGCGTAAGAAAAAACCCGCCAATGAGCATCGGCCCGAGAGGAGAGAGCCAATGAGCATTTGGGCAAGCGCTGCGCACCGGCACACGAGCGCTTGGCGCGTGTGTATAAAAGCCGGCAGC
>JAZGTJ010003749.1:0-33805 GCA_036877575.1 Botia almorhae
CTACCAATTTGAACACAAAGAAAACAACTTGACAAACACCGTAACAGAATTGACAGGCATATTCATTATTAAATGAAACAGATTTGTTTAAAAAAAGATCTGTTTTAAGGCTGTTTGTCAGTTTCTCCAACATGAAGACTCTGCCTGCATTGCCATTGGTTACAGCCTGAGAAAATATAAGCCAACTGAACAAACATCTTACCACCGGCCACGGGAATGTTCTGACCGACCCACCTAAACAAACTGCCAGCAAAACCAGAGAGGACAAACTAGAGGGACAGTTCATATGGGCGGTCAGTGATTGGAATAAGGAAATTCTACATATATATGTACACTGTGATACAAAATACCAGTAAGTTAAGAATCATGGTGGAACAGGACCTGTGACATCCTGCTATTGTGTGTATGTGTTAAAGGAGGGGGGCATTTGACCTGCAGACAGCCCTCATCTGCTGTGCAATGGAGCGACTGATGTCATGCACAGGCCCGAAGTTTTTCAGGACATGTATCAGAGCAGATGAGATAGTAGTGACTTGTCACACCTGCTCATTAGAGAGAAAAGAGAAACCACCACCATATGATCTCCATATTTACTAGTTTCCATATTAATTTGTTGTCTGCGCAACACAGTGTTTATGTCCATTAATATATTGATGAAAAGTGCGTTCTTCTATTGACAGAATCAATTCTGTTTTGCAATTCTAAAATACTTCATCAATCTGTGCAAAATACTGCATCAATCAGTGGTTAAATATGTATCAATAATGATTAATAAGTACATGCACATTTAACAGATGTGCATAATAACCCCCTTCAGGTGAAAGCTGTATATTATCTCCTACATAAAGTATTGTATTTCATATTGCATATTGTCTGTAAAGACTCAACAAAGCTTTTACTGGCATGATTTTCAGCATTTACAATATTGTCAAAGCAAGTGCATTACGAGACAGTGTAAAACAGACAGTACAGGAAATAAATAGGGTAAATGAAATATGTAGAAAATTAACATGATAATTAAAGAAAGACTAGTACTAGCAGTACTAGTAAGCAGTAACATTTAAATGTAAATATATGTAAATATTATCTCTGGTGGTGCCTGTTGACATGCTGGTGTTGTGCTACCTAATGTCCTTCAGGTTATGACATGCTGATATACAGTATAGCTTACAGGGCTGTGTTTACATCTGTCAGTTTAGCATGGTCTACAACTGAGTTTTGGAAATGTGTCATTGAGGTTTCAATAGTTGTATTATTAATGCTGCCATATGATTATTATTGTCACTATTATTGTCATTATCATTAGAGAACAAGGCAACTGAGAATGAGCCAGCTTTGAAAAAGGGCCTCAAATATGATGAAAAACACATCTCTTTCTAGGAATGTGGACCCCCCTTCCTATTTCACCATGACAGTTCTCTGAATTTCCACAACTGTAGATAGCATGTGGTTAAATAAGTAGCGAGATGGTATGAAAAACCCTAAATAAATTTAAATGACCCCATCTGTTGGGGCATTATAAAAGATCAAACAAGGTGGAGGAGAAAATAATCTTATTGGCCATTAACTCAGTAGGAGTTGCCTGTAAGCACACATTAACATTTTCACTCCTACTGTATAGTCTCCTGCTGTCATGCAGAATTCCACGAATGCCTCCAATTCTCCCTGCTGATCTGCAGAGGGAGTATGCTAATACCTCCAGCTTTTAGATGGATGAGATAAGCGTGTGTGACCCCAAAACGGGCTCACTCTCCATCTGCGACCCTTGACCTCTCAGTCATCATAACAATGTCATTAATGAGGTATATTAACTGTGAGGGCAAGATATGCTCTGCCTGGTTCACGGTATTTGGCAACAATGGCAACATTCTTGGGTTGTTTACCCCTCAGCAGGCTCACACGGTTCGCATTTTTGACATTTTCTGTGCTGCTTGTGGGGGAACATGTGTGGAATTCTGTGTAATGTATTTACATGTGGTAAATGTGTCAAATGGCACTAAGAGAACTTTTCTCCTACCGCTAACTGAAGATATTATCACTATGACATGCTAAAATATTTAATAATTGAATACAAGTGTGTACACAGTTTTGTGGGTGTTGATGACAAGTGTTAAATTCTGTTTGATACCCCACCTAAAAATGATTTGAAAAATTATGTTGTTTTATGAGTTATTATGAGTTTTTTTCCATACAACAACAGCTTATAGAATCCTTGTCTGTCAAGCAACAAAAATAAATTAAAATCAAGGTCTTCTGAGGCAGTAGGATAGCATTGTGTGAGGGACAGGCATGAATAACAGCTCATTTTCCCTCTATTGAAAAATTGACTGGAATTGACTAGAAGCCTCCAATCAGCATTATCAACAAATTTTCTTCCTATCGTAATAATATGAGACTAGCAGATGCAAAATAATGAACTTACCACATAACTGGTCATAATACACAGCAAAGAAAAATTACTGGGCCAAAGGGCTGATCATTGATTTAATCTCTGAATCTGCTTTAAGGGAGTAACCCTCCATCCAATACGCCTCCACCCTAAATAAACATAAAAATGCATGGACAGCTTCTCATATTACTGTACCAGCAACATTTAAGAGGATGTAAGAGAGATTAGTGAAATTGGATAAAGGACGTAAACATAGATTGCGCTAATTGCAATTCTATTAACATGCTAGTAATGTTTTTCTTACACTAGGAAAAAATACCTACTATACAGTGGAAACAATACATCTGGCATAAGGGGGAAAGCCAAGAATACGCAGCAACACCCCCCCCCGCCCCCAAAAAATGATATAATTACAAATTTTCTTAAATCATCACATCATCATCACATCCTTACCATCATCACATTTCTCTGAACAAGAATTTGTGTCAAGGTGAATTTGAGTTTGCGTCAATCCTACTAAGAATGTAAACAGGCAATCCCTCCTGTAAGACCCTATCTGCACTACCAAAAAACATTTAGAGTAATCAGACTCCTGTATGTACATAGTGCCTCAGTTATAACCCTCCAAAGTTGACACACCCTCTCCCTAAACATTTTAAATTCTTTAAACACAATCACACTTCCCCTCCACCTCCATGATTCTAGGAAAACACGAGAATTTACCACAATCAATACCTGAGGGGGATGTCAGCTTGTGTTGGAAAGTCTAGATAAAAGATCACACTTCAGTTTAATAAATAAAAATACCATAAATAACAAAAAGACCTAGGTAACAATTTTAGGTTGTGAGAACATTTCCCTAACGTTTCCATTAAGTAGCGTTCAAAATGTCCCATTTTTTAAACGTTATTGCTTGTTATAAGAACGTTATTCAAAGTTTAATTCTTTAACATTCCAAATTATTTTAAAACACTTTAAGAATAACATTTTTGATATATGATATATAAAATTAAAGAAATGTTAAAGCAAGAACTTTTTTGAAAACGTTGAAGGAACTTTTAGAGTATATTAGCCAACATTCTGAGAACATTCCCTGTTAGCTTGGGAGGTCTATTTTGATCATACAGATACAGTTGTGTACAGGGAAAAGCTTGGGAGGAGCAAAATACAACACAATGGCATGTAAAATATGAAAATTGCTCAGGATTATGTGACACAAAAGATTTACGTAAATATACAGTGAAACAAAACATCAACCTACAAGAATTGAACTCAAACTGATCAACAAATTAACAGTTTGATTTGTTCATGAAAAAGTAGCAGTTATGAGAGGGCGTGAATATGAATGATTGCCTCACCTTAGGCCCTACGAAATGCCATTGATTCACAAATGAAGGTGTTCTCATCCCTTCCAGCTGCTTTTGTCATTCCTCACAACAAGCAAACACACACACACACACACACACACACACACAGACATCAAGCCTATTGCTACTAATATTGCAGAAATACAGCCATTAAATGCATTCCTACACACCCTGGAATGTGTCTATTACATTCTATTACACTTTATTACATAAGCAGAAATTGCAGATTTGAATGCTGTGGTCATAGGTCAACCCAATCTAATTATGACCATTTTCCAACTGACTGCCCTCATTAGTGCTCAAAGAAGCAGAAACACAATGGTTTTACATAACAGAGGTTACAAACACCACAATGACATGCCTATGGTGAGCCTCCATCCTACAGTCACACCTAAAGACAGCATCAAGGGGAAAACATTTCCTGCCTTACAATTGGAGTCATGGGTTAATAATAAAAATAATAGGTAGTTTCTGGATTCATCTTTAAAAAAAACAAATAGTTATCTACTTACAGGTGGGCAGATGTACTCACTCAAGTAACAAAAATGTACTCACTTAAAAGTACTTAAAAATGAAATGAGACTTTTCAGGTAGTTACTAAAATTACTGATTCAGTTATATGATTCAGGACAAAGTAATGATGTCAATTAAGCATGTATTACATAATTTTTCTTCCCACTTGTGCATATGTACAGTACGGTGCAAATCTTATTGTAGGTAAGCGTACTTTAAAAAAATAAAAAACAAATGCTTTTTATGAGAGCAATGTGACAATGAGATGAGGTAAATCTTTTTATGAGTGCATCTGTTTGTGAGTAGACAAAAACTGGTATCACAGTATTGTATTAGCCTATTACAAACGTACGTTTACTACGCTTAGTGTTTTGATTGTACAATGTCTTTAGCACAGAATCGTTCACAAAAAGCACATGCAATTGTTTACTTATGATCCTCGCTGGTATAAGACATGTTTGAGTGTCATGTACAAGTCATGTTTGAAGGTTTGGATTCAGTTGATTGCAGGTAAATATCCACTTCATCCAGTATTTTAATATCTGTATTGTTTTAATTATTTTATACGGAGTGATAACTTATTCCAAATGATTATGTTTGTGATTAAACTGAATGAATCATTCAGATGAAAAGTATCTGACAAGTTTGACCTATGAGAAAAAATTCCTGGATTTTATAGTAAAAATTTGATGCACATGCTACAATTTTATATTTTAGCAGATTTGGGATTTTGGATATTTAATTTTTTTAGCATAGAATTTATTTTAAACAATTGAAAGACATCTTAAAATGTATTAAAATGCCCCTTAGATGCTTACTGAGGCCCCCTAGTGGGTCCTGGGTCCCCTAGTGGTTTAGTTTAGCAGGCTGGCCTTGAGTTTTCCAAACCACCCCTTCCCAACACACACTGTGTCATTGCCATTTTCACATTATGTGGAGGCGCCAAAATAACTCAGTTTCTTTCTGCTGCACACATTCTGCAACCCAGATATACAAGCTACAGCCTGTTTCCACTGAACCTTGATCAGATAGCCGACCGATCGCATAACTGTTTCCATCTGGCTGCTGTTTAAGAGAAAGTGCCCGGCGCTTTAAACACCTATCCGGGTGGCACCAGTGTGGCACCATATCGGCCATGGGCCAAAACACAAACAAGCACATAGGAATCTCAAAATTCCAAACTTAACATGAAATGGCTATTTTAGCTAAAATTGGCTGACTGCTTTGTATATTGACTGCTTTGTGAAAACATGGTTTCACTATCACTACTATGTGTTCAATGCCGAACTTAGATAAGAGCAAGCCGCAGTCGGTACTGAACAACTTCCCCATGGACAAACTGATAAGGGGAATGTGCAATATTCAGGTCAAAGGAGACTGGTCAGGAATGAATTGACCATGGCACAGGAGATGCTGATTAGATGATCCTTTTCTTTTGGAGGATCCTTGGCATTGTTCCCTACACACTAAATCAGGCTGATAAGACCCACCTTACATCTGTCTAAGGGACATTCTGGGAATCCTGAGGGTGTCTGGAGCAGTCTGATGGAGGTCTTGCCAGCGAGGGTTTATTCCCCTCATGACAGATATAAACAATGGTCTCCATGCAGAATCAAGTACACAAAAACAGAGGCTGTGGGCTGGAAGTGAGGCATGCTGCCCCCGGAGGCTTCACCAGGCTTTGGAATGTCGGATAAAGGCGTAAATGCTGTACAGTCAGCAGCCGCAATCGTGGGAAAGTGTCTCGTAGTCCTTTTATCTCTTCAAGCAATGCAAGCTATCTGAGAACAGCAATATGCAAAGGGTTTCAAAAGCAGCAGAAACATCCTGATAAGAGAGAGACAGAGTAAGAGAATAAAAATATCAGAATGTTGCTCTGACTAAACAATATCACTTAATAAAAGACATGGATAATACTTATATCAGACAAGATGTGCTTCCTTTGTCTTTGTTGGTTTAACCCTTTCATGCACAAACTATTAAATTAAAGAAAAAAATCTTAATCTTGTACTTCTAAACAACATAAAGATCACTTGTCTTACTTAGTGTAAAAATATACAATTTTTGTGGTTTGGATGTAACACCACACCTTGATTTGAAAAAATAAAGATCTGTCTTTCAGGTAAAAAAGACTCTTTTAAAGAAGCATCAAAGGGTGAAATGCACGCGTTTTAAACCATTAATTTTCAAAAAAAAGTCACAAAACATAAATTGAACTCACTACTTGTACATGCACAAATTACATTTTATTTTTACTTATCAAATTAAATGTACAGGATGTGATGCCTATGAGGGTAATACATGCATGTTACATTTGCATTGGAAGCCCAGAGGTGCGCAAACAAATTTTATGTCAGACATAAAAGGACACAGAACAAACACAGTTCCAAGCACACTGAGTGAAGGTGATGTAAAGTATACAATGTGACTATCAGGAATGTTTAACTGTGGTTCTCTAACATTGCATTAAATCTCCTCTTTCCCCCGGCCAAAGATTCTCTGGCATTACGTTTCAACTTTTTTTAAGACTAGCCATGACTTCACCTCTTAGCCTGCGTCCTTACCTCACATTTGCACACGTTTAAGTATTTTGGGAGTTATGCAGTGGAACATTTTCTTTGCAGAGGGTCAGGCCATGTTGGCGAAAGCATTACCCGTCTCCATCTGTGACCACATGACTTCAGCTGAACTCATAGTTTAGTGGGAATGCTATTTATTTGGAACATTGATGGAATTTTCTTTCATGGTGGACAAAGCAGTTTATTCAAATGGCCGATGTTTCATCATGCTTGGTATGTTTATATACCCGCAGGCTTTGATTAAAGATGTAAAATATGCTGCTGTTACACACAACATTGCTGAAATATTGTCACAAAAAAATACACATTTCACCATTTTCATCTAAAATGCCTTCTAGATATCCTCTTGCTTGCAAGCACAGACACAGTCAGGTATACAGTAAGGTGTTGTATACATTCCTCTTCAGCTGTTATACAGTTATACAGCAGTGGGCACCTCACACTATATCAGGGCCATTATTATACATGCGCACAAAAGAATAAAAATGTTCATACCATAACTGGCCAAATGTGCTTCATAGGTCAGTTTAGGAGTTAGTTTAACTATACCAAAGTGCCTGTTGTGAGTAATAATTGGAATTTGTATTAATGGACAAGCAAGACACAATTGTTATTTGATAATCATGCAGCAAAAATGTAAAGCTGGACCTAACTACGTCAAGAAATATTTGAAACACATTGTAGAAATATTTGGCTTTGACAGCTAAACGTCAGAACACAGAGATGTAACTCAACTGCCAGTAAAAATATTTTTTACAATGGTTGTGCACTAGAATCATGTTACAAGCCCGAGTGGGGATCATAATGGCGCCCTCTGTTGAGCTTTGAAAGCAACCGTTTTGGGTTATGGACAAGATCCTAGAGGTTGGTTTAACTTAGGATTTATTTAGGCTTTATGACAGATTTACAACCTAGTTTTGTTAAAATCCTAGTTGTGCACACGAAATGACCTTTCTGAAAAGACAAACCTTTTAAAAGCGTATTAAAATGAAATATAGACCAACAGTTAACATGTTATCAGGTACATTCTTGGCCAGAGTTCAACTATTTAAGCAAGACAAGTGTTGATTAATCCCCCAGTCCACCCCTGACTTTGCCTAGGGCCTCATGTCTAAAGGGGTCCTTGCAAGTCAAAAATGCTTTTCTTCTTCAAGCAAAAAAAAATGTCCACATTGCCAAATTCCTTAGTGCTGTTTGTTGAGCTGTGCAGCCCTGGTAACCAAGGTTACAGAATTTCCGATCGCAAAACCGCTGGACTTGGGCCTGGCTAAACATATTTTCAGCACTTGCTAATCTGAGAAAGGGAAAAGATGGGAAAAAGACACATTCCAAAACAAATTAGATTTAGAGTATTCCTATTCTTCTTATTTCTCACAGTGAGAAAGCACGTTTCTGTATCGCTTTGCTAGTGATATACAAGTGTTTCCCTTCTGTTTCCAATAAGAGTCTTTGGTTATTTCCAAGTTCAAGATCCCACATAGATGACATTAACATTCCATGAGTTCTCTCATGACGAACCTGTGTGTGCCTGCTGTTTTAGCTTGTGACTTTGTGTGTGGTGTACACCCTAAGGTCTGGCACAGCCCGGGCATTCTTGAAACGTTACTAAATCATTACGGAGGTCTGTGAAAGGCACTAAACATAGGTGGAGACATGAGAGAAAGTTTGTATTTGACGTCAACTTTAAATCCCTACTGTGCAACACAGCTAAAGGATACGTCCCTAGCGAATTTATTTGATCCACCATGCGTTCCAACAGACTGATCCCCAAAGCACAAAGTGACGAACAAATAAAATCATTCACACAAACACATCCACTCCCATAACAAACATGGCTATCCAAACAAGCTCTTTTAATTCAACCCTTAAAACACAAGTTCTTCACAATTATGTCACTAGGTTTACAAAAAGCGATCGTTCATACAAGTTGGCCAACACGTACATAAATATTTATTGTATAAGAAAGAAAAGTAATAAATCAGATAGAAAATATAAATTTTAAAGTGCTCAAAGAGGGACATATATAAGCTATATGTCAGTCTACATACATTAAGCCATTTGAAATAAAGCCACAGGTTATAGTACAAAGTGTAAGTTTGGATGAGAAGCCTCATGGTCATTCCCTCACTCATGTAATAAATATAGACATATTTAACACTTTTGAGTGCGCTGCATTGGTATAGTTTGTTGCAGCTGCAGAATGCTTTGTTTAGTTGGGGTTTGGATCATGTTCAGTCATGTTGCAACAATCATTAAATCTTGACTAGCTGTTGAAACACATTCTTCTTTAAAACGGAACTGGACATCCACAAGGAAATGATCACCTGTAGGTATCTCAAGGCACTTAGGGCTTAAATTTAGTGACCACTGTGAGGGTTGCTGTCCTTGGCCAGGTATTTGCTGACAGTGTTGGCGTTTTCCTGCTTCATGCTCTGAATGTGGGCGTCCAGCCTCTGAAGAAGCTCATGAGACCGTACGGTTTCCTCCTCTAGAAATCGCGTAGCCATTGAGCCAGTTGGAGATCCAGCAGAGTCCTGGAGAAAGAAGCAGAAATGAACTGTAAAGGCAAACTTTGACGATAAAAATGCATATTGTAAACACAAAGCATTAAAATTAAACCATTACATAACATATATAGACTATTTGTTTCCATAATTATGCATACCTTATGCATGCATGCCTGCCACCATTGCCATACAAAAGGGTACACGTTGAAAAACAAGGAAGTGGGGTTAACCATTTTCTAGTTTATCTGATGCTTTTTCCATGCAGCTACACGTGTGGAATATTTCTTGCAATAAGCCAATACAATGAATACGAATGATGTATGGCAAACCATCGGCATGGCAAACCAAAAGCTGACTTGTGCTGCAGCGAGTCATGCAAGTAAATGGATATGTTGTCCTGCTGATTGTGATGCCATCATGCTATTAAGCTTTGGAAATTATGGGATGCTGCTACTATATGGTACTTCATAAATACTGTATATTGCATTACGTTATTTACTGTAGAATAGCAGAAAATGGGGAAGGCATTATGACATAGCGATTACCAATATTAAATAAAAATGTTGTTAATTCTGGATGTATATCTAATTTACTTATATGACTGACAAAAAGCAAGACGTTGTCTACCGAGTTGGAGGCTTGAGGTTCCTCTCCATTAACCGCAGCTCGGAGAAGAGCTGCCATCCTGTGTGCTTTACGGGCTGAGGATGAAGATGAACCAGAAGATGCAGAAGAGTGGGCAGGGGAAACAGCTGTCCTGCTCTCCTGTGATTGGCCGTCTGGGCGATGAGGGGAGGATCGTGACAGGTTCTCCAGCTGTTTGAGGAGCATCTGTATTTGGTCCTCATACTGTGAGGCTCTTTCCTGCATTCGAGACTCCATGGCCTGCAGCTCCTCCTGGTGTCTGCGCTGCACATCTTCATCAGATCTACCAAAGCACATAACAGACAGTCATTTATATGCATGGAGAGTGGAGTTCAAAAGTCTGAGAGCACTTGTGAAAATGACTATATTAACAATATTTAAAATATATTAAAAAAAATGTATATAGAAAACGATAAGTTCAGAAATTCATTATTATTTGGCCCCCTTTGTTTGCAACAAAAACAAAATGACGACCCATGCTACACTAGCATGACATGTCATCCCATAAACAAGCGTTAATAAACAAGCAAGAAAATTTGACATTTTATACAAATGTAACAAACGTTAACATGATCAACGTCACAAACTGATTATTTAATGAGACCCAGAAACAGAACTAAATATTTTCAAATCATATAACATTTTCATCCACGTTCTATATCACCGTGTATGGTCACAGGCTATCAGCCTATCATAAAAATAATAACAATAACATTCAAATAGATTTTGAATCTCAGATTTTTAATGTTGTGTTACACGTGTGAACCCCACTTAGGGGCACACCTGTTGTGAAAGTACCTGTCCTGAGTGTTGTGCGAATGGCTCTTGTTCTGGTTTTGTAGTAACAGTCTCTGGTACTTATCCTGCCAGGTCTGGCTGCTGGCCTCCATGCGAGCCTGTAGCTCAGTCAGTTCCCGTCTCAGCTGCTTGTTCTCCTGCTCCAGACTGCTCAGGGATGAGACGTAACTGTCTCTGAGGCTTGCCAGCTCTCCATCACCCCTCTTAACAGGAAACAAAGAAAAGATATGAAGAAGCAAAAAAGAATGCAAAATAAATAAAAAAACACACAAATAAAAAAGTGTAGAAACCTTAGGCGATCTTGATTCAACTCTTTCAAGAAGATCATTTAGATGCTGGTTCTCAAGCTTTAGAGTTTCAAGTTGGACCCGTGTCACCTTCAAAACAAACACAAGAGCACATTCAGTTCCACCAACTATTTAACCCAATCACCATTATGTATTAACTAAAAGATTACATCATCAACAGCGATGGCGTTAAATGAAATGGCTGTTGGTGTTTATTCACAGATGAGTGTGACTAGTGAACCTTGAGCTCTGAAGCTCGGTGTTCTGCTCGATCAACTTCTGCTCGCAGCTGTCGCTCAATACTGGAGGCGGAGCCAGTGAGCGTGGCAATGGTGATGTCACGCTGATGAAGCTCGTTGGTTAACTGTGACACCTCTTTTCTCATTCCCTCCAACTCTCCACAACGAGTCTGTTCAGCTCTCTCAAGCTCCTCACGTTGCTACACACAGGCAAAAAGATCAAAATCTGCCTAACTACAAATAATACAATAAAACTGTAAAATATGCACATAAAACTGTAAAATATATATGCACATAAAACTGTAAAATATATGCACATACACGTTTGATTTCAGCTTTACAATGGGTATGTTCTTTCTCCATCTGTTTCCACTCCTGTTCTTTACTGTTCGTCTCTGCTTTATGCTTTCGCATGATCTCCAACCTAATAAAACGACAAAGGTTTTATACTTCAGGATGACTTTAGCTGCTGCCTTTTACAAAACCATCAGGAACTGGATGTTCTCATTAGGAGCTTGTCATTAGGAAATGTCTCACTTGTCTCTTAGTCTGATGACCTCAGCTTTCAAGTGACTCTCACAGGCCTGCGAGCTGTTTAACTTGGCTGTGGTTCTCTCCAAATCTTGTCTAAGGGAGGCCAAGCTTGGAGATGAGCTACGTGACGCTAAACATTCCTCCAGGGACCTGAAACAAGTCATTTAAAATCTAAATCTATTAAAAATGCTAAAATCAACTAACTTACAATCTTATGTTGAAGATGTGGTTTAATAATAAGATTTCAGCGCATGCTAAACACTGAATGTGGAAATCTACCTGATGACTTGCTCTTTTGCCTGGAGAGTTTGGTTGAGTCGGGTCACTTCCTGTCGCAGCTGCTGCTGCTGGGCTCCTGAGCTACGAACAAACTGATCCTGAGCATCCAGAGTGGCCTTTAGCTCCTCCCTCTCTTCATTCAAAACCTACAAAGAACAGCACTGCCATCATTCCATCAGTCACATATTTTGACATAAAACAGCTATTCCACCTTTTACAGTAGAGTTAAATGTATTGATTTGCTTTAAACCAAAGCGATTTACAAATGAAAGCGCTTCTAACATCTTGCCATTAGAACCAACAAGCCTAGTCTACAAAGCTACATTTAGTCTAGTCTACAAGTAGGAAAAGATCTGACACTGGGGACAGGATGAACAGTCTAAGAGGAAAGGCCTAGTCTACAAAGCTACATTTAGTCTAGTCTACAAGTAGGAATAGATTTGATACTGGGAACAGGATGAACTGTATAAGAGGAAAGGTTTTGTTAACCATGTTAAACATTGTTAAAATGGAAAGTTAGCCATCTAACTAGAAGGTTAGCATCTACCTCTGCTTTTTAAGTATGTAAAGTTGTATTATAACCACAAAGCCCATCTGTAGACTAGCTCTACTTATCTTATAAAGCTGGCTCTACCTGTCCCAGTACGTAAGCTGCAGGGGGGCAGCTGACCTGCTGTTCCCTGATGGAGTCTCCAAGCTCATCCTGGAGCAGCCGAAGTCTCTCCAGTTCCAGTTCCTGTGTATGGAGATGATCCTGAGCCCTCTGCAGCTGACAGCGCAGCCGCTGCAGTTCTCCGGGTTCCTGGGTTCGACCAACACCCTGAGACTGGGAACAGAGAGAGCACACACACAGAAACAAAATAGGGCTGTCAATCAAATGAAATTAACTTGATAACATATAGAGGAGAATAATAAAAATAATTATTTGCTGTGCAAATTCCCAAATAATTTAGAAAACATCTAGAAAATAATTTATGAGCATTACTCAAGTGAAACAAAAGCAAAACGATCTGATGAATCGTTCTGATGGCAGAACAATAGCTTATTATGTGCCCCTTGTTACACCCACACTACACCACAGTAGGAAATAATAAAATATACTTGTGTCTCATCAAAACTGTATAAACTATTATTAGGTTTTATATGAAGTCCACCTGGATGACAGCAAACTGTTCAGCCAGTTTCTTCCTCTGATCTTCCAGTGCTGTCACTTGTCTTTGATACTGGAGTCTCTGTTGTTCCCACTCTGCTGAACAGTGACGAAACTCCTGTGATAAAGACACAAGCAGTCTATGAGGGATGACAGGTAAAGAGCACCAATCCACAAACTGTTGATCATATGTTTAACATTTCACGCCACATTCTAAAAGCTGCATATTATGACAGACAGAACTATTCATTGTTCTGACACCTACAGCAAATTTGACTATATCTCTGCGGCGTTAGACAGGGATTCTAATTGTGACATAAACCATGATGTCCACATAAGCAGATAGAAGATATTTAGCTGGTCTCTGTACCTCCAGCTTGCTGTTGAGGCGAGACAGCTCACTCCTGTCCTCCTCTCTGCTTATAGCTCCTTCTCGGGCCTCCTTCAGATGCTTGCGCTGTAGTTTCTCATAACTACGCTTCAATTTGGACAACTGCAGAGGGTGGTTGTTAATTACATTGACGAAAAGGAAACTTACAGACAAGCGCATTACACAACTGAATCAGGCCATTATGTGTGTTTGAGATGATGTTATAGATTTATAATGACATGAAAAAATAAAGGCTGCTCTTACTTCGTCTTTGAAGTGCTGCAGCTGGTCCTCATACTTTACCACGAGCTCTTGTTTTCCTGTTTGCACCGCTTCTAGCTGTTTTCCCAGCACTCGGATCTGAAGAAAAAAGGCTGGTGTGAATCACAGCTCAAACATGACACCTAGTGGAACATGATCTCCTTTAATGTTCTGATGATTGTTAATTACTTCATGTCATTTACATAATGCACTTATTATAAAAAACTATCTAAAGTCTTAGATAGCTGTCTATATACGCATATATTAAATACATTTTGGGGTCATTTTATTCTATTACGTCTAGGCATAGATTAAATACATTAGAGGTCATATTTATTTTCCATTAAGTATAGCTTAGTTCTTTTTTTAAATCACAAACAATCATACTTCAACAATCAAACAATCATACAATCAACTTAGTTTTTTCCATGAACGTCCAACTTCTTAATACTTATAAAATTACACAGGCATTTTACCACATTGCCTTTAAGACTTTAAGGATATATCATGATATTATGTATTGTGGTACAAAAAATATTGTAACGTATTTGTTTAAGTTTTTGTTTTCTTAGTTGAGTTAACTCAAGGCATAAGAAATATGAACAGGACAACTTTATGGCAATTAAGAAACAACCTAAGAATAGTTAAGTAACCAGCCTGATCCTACTAACCTAGCTAATAGGTCACACGGTTTGACAGGCATTAGTGTAGCCATGCAGGAAGACCCATGCCTTCATGCAGCTTCACCTGCTGTAATCCCTTTTCCACTACCAACTTCAACATTTGGAAACCACCATCCTGGAGCTCCAGCAGGGTCACCATCACCTCTCTCATCTTAAGAGTCTACCAGAGGTTAAGGCAGAGCATCAGGACAGAGATAGCCTGAGTGATGTGATTTTGCTAAGCCGATACTTTACCGAGAGATCTCCCCATGGAAAGTGGAATTCCCATCAAAGAAACGCAAGAGTTTAGTTTTAAAAGGAGACTAAATCTGTGGCCTCAGATAACATTACCTAGCAAATATATTCACAATGCATTCTGGGACATGCTATTTTACATTTTAAATCCTTGTGTTTATAAATTATACTCTTACAAATCAGGAACCCTTCATTCTTACAGTTGTTCTCTTTTATAGGGACTTTTTGTTTAATGTAATAAACATGTTAATCATATATTTAACAGAGTGTGCATATTGTATTGTATATTTAACAATTTGCAAAATAATACAGTATAAATAAAGCATGGCAGAAAGCAATAGGATACAGTAAAATAGAGACGTGATACCTCTGCATTCCTCTTGTCCAGCAGAGACCTGGCTGACTGGAGCTCGTCCTGTGCATCTTGCAGTCGATGCTCTATGGCTCGCACCTCCGCCTCCCACTCAATGCGCTTGTGCCCCACCATGATGTCAATCTGCCGCATTAACTCTTGTAACTCCGGCTCACATGATGACAAAACAGAGCTGGGGAATCAATGGCAGTAGGAAAACAGAACACAGAAACACAATTTATTGAAAATAATAAAAACTGTATGTTAGTGTAAGTCTGACAATTTTAAGAAGTGGTAGCGATAAATGCAAGACATTGAAAATAGCTACTGCATTAATGAATGCAGTCTTGATGCAAGACACAGAAGGATGAGTAAACAGATGTTCCAAGAATTTGGTTTATTTAATATTATTTAATATTTATAACCCAAAGAAAGGTGAATTTTTGATCTGGTAGTGGATTTGTTTCCATAGACCCAAACTTGGTCAGAAACCACCAAAGGTCATCATCATCATTAACAGAATATTATAAGTAATGTAATATAAGTAATATAGTAATAATTAATATAGTAATGACAGAAAGAGAAATAAAGAAACCTAATTAGAGGCTATGCTTCTGCATAATAAATGCTACGGCCCAATAAGTGCTATTTCTTTCTCTTACCTCATATCTTGATCCCGAAGAGTGCCCAGAAATTCCGCCATTCTGTCTCAGGGATCCACTAAGTGCATCCTTATTACAGAAGGTCAGAATCTGCACTACAAGCATAAGAAAAGTGTGATCATTTTTAAGCAGAAATAATGGGCGTAATTAAACCTCCTCAAGACAACATCGTCCATCGGGGCTGCCAAAGGTTCCAGGGACCACAGAAGCGGACCACACTCTGCTATTAGGTTGTCAGCTTAAATACTTTTATCAGGCCCACATTTATTTCCGTGACATAACATGTTTTACTATAGGATGGGCCAATGGTGCTTTAGGAATAAGATATTATATATATATACATATAATAAGTCTGAATATAGAAGTGTTGGCCAAGTAGCTAACTAGATACACAATCAGATATAATCACGTTGATAACGGGCGTCTCAGTATTTTTGCAACAGTTCTCATTTTACTGGGAGGTTACTAACAAATCTCTAACTTGGCTAATATTAGCATGTTAGCTTGGAAAATAGCTAGCCTTTGTCTTTTCAGTCTTTGCGCAGATTGTGACTGCATTTCACAACCTCGGTAACTTTAAGATAAGGTTTGTGCAAAAGGTTGATCTACCTCAAACGAAAGATTTAACTTACAATACGCTGCAGATCATACTTTTTAGCTGGTGTTGTAGGGGTGACACAATAACTCAACAGTTGAAGCGCACAGCAACCAAGAACATCACAACAAGAGAGGACATCCGATCTGTCTTCGCTTCCGCAGTGAGTCACGTGGTAAATATTGCGTCTTTTGATTGGACACGTGATTTTCAGCAGATAAAACATAAACGTCAATGCGGCTTTATATAGGATGGAACGCTATAGAAAATAGTGGTTTGTGGTATACAGAAAATGAATAGCAACGGGTGTTTTCAGGCCAAATGACCCCCACATTTAGAAACTATCAATTTCAGGGTAACATTTTATTATCTTACTGCATTATTTAATGCTTAACAAACGGACAAAGTTATTTAGAAAGTTAGAAAATAAAATTAATAATTAGAAATGTCGTGAAAATGTGAGACAGTTTTCTATGTTTTACATGACCCATAAATGAAAGCCCTAAGCGTATATCGTAGATTGTATTTAGTTATCATTATTACCAGTTCACTAAACATCAAGACTCTACATTCTCTACAAAGGACTCTGTACGGTTTATTAGGCCCGGGGTTTATGATTGTGTTTAGAGTGCAAGAAAGCTACAAAACATTTGTTCACCCAACTAACATTGCACACGGATACCAAGGTAGAAAATACACGTCTTACAAGTATAGGATGATCACGTCACGTGTGCATGAAAAATGTGAAATCTAGACAAATTGACGTTAACTTTTAATATAGTTATTTTATGTTTGTCATATGCAGGCATTCAAAAGTGAGGTAAGCAACATGTTTAACCGCTGCCGCATATTTAGCATAACTGCAATTCAGAATTTCGATATTATATCTTTTGATTATAAATGGTGTCAGTTAGTTAAACTTACCGTGGCTAATCAAATAAAGATAGCAACAACAGTGGAAATACTGATAAGGCACATATAGTTTTACTTTAAACACATAAAATTTCACTTTAAGCTTATGGTCCGTAAAGTCGGAATCAATGTTGCACGTGGCTCGTTGGTCTAGGGGTATGATTCTCGCTTCGGGTGCGAGAGGTCCCGGGTTCAAATCCCGGACGAGCCCTCTATTTTTGCATTGATTTATCGAGTAACAGTGGTAGATTCCCTGTGTAGTGTTTAACTGAAATTAAGACTTATTTAAATATCATGTAGGGAAGCCGTAATAACAAAACGCAAAGGAATGAACACAGACCGACACTTGCTTATATAGAAAATACAAACAATTTACGCACCCTGCCAACGTAGATGTTTTTCAAATAAAAAACCTGGATCGTTCCCAATAAAGTGTAATACATTTAGATGTAGTAAACGTTTAGAAAACATTTGACGTAATTCTATTTACAATAAATGAGAAATGGTACGTAAGCGGCTCGTTGGTCTAGGGGTATGATTCTCGCTTTGGGTGCGAGAGGTCCCGGGTTCAAATCCCGGACGAGCCCTAGTTTTATTTTTGCACCAAGATGCACCTTTGTCGTGAAAATGCTTAACATGTACATACAAACTTTTAAAATGTCAATTATAAAGAAAAGGAATAATCCTCATCTGAGAACACTGACTGACAATGTACACGATTAGGTATTATTTGGTAAACAAGGTATAAAGTCTGTAATAAAGGCCATTAGATCATTTGGACAAAGCTGTTTCCTTAACATCCTAACCTTTGTAGAATAAAGTAAACAAATCACTGAACATGTGCTGCAATACAGAATAAAGCCAATGTTTGTTTTTTACTACTGTTGAACTCTGATCCCTTGAGTTCTTGCGTGTTGAATAAAACAGAGTAAGAGAGGATATATGCTTGCCAAATAAAGTATATTTTATTAATAAACGCAGTTGAATTATTCTTTTACAGACGTCTGGGTCACAGCTATCCCTCACGTTACACAAAGCTATGCGAGTCTAACGTTCGGGCAGTCCGCAACTGCTCGCCTTTCTCTCGACCCAATCATTTATACACAGCAGTAAACAATCCTTGCATTCCAGGCAGGACTTGAAGAAACTCTGTTTTTTGCCCTTATCTTCCTCTGCAGACTCTGCCCCTTGAACCCCCGATGTAGTTCCTCTTTTGTGGGTGGCATGATATATGCTGGAACACTTTGTGCTTAACTTTTCTCATACATTCTCCTCTGTTCCTGCATCTAAACACATTGTCAGGCCCTATTTCAACATCATCGTACATCATGTTCTTGTCCTTCCATCTTCCATTACCGCATAATCACACATTATGAGATGTCTAATCATCTTGACTCCTGAAAACTATTAATACTTCAAAAAGCGCATGATTTTTAGAAGCTCGGTTAATCATTAAGACATAGATATAAAACACAACCTCACATTCCACCAAATCGTTGGTCTCCCACAACACAGTTGTATATAAAATCGTAAAAATACATACATAGTTGCAAGCTCCATAGCATAAACATCCTATGGCTATTTTGAAATAATAGACAGAAATGCGTACATGGGAAATAACAGATAAGAATGCATACATACTTTGTGAACTTATTGAATCATAGTGACGAGTACAAACCATCCTATAATGAGTGCATGATTAATTCGCAGTATTAAAAATATAAATTATTAGATATTTAGTTAATTATTCATTCACATTGTTAAATCAGTATATATTCGGTTAATATCATATCACAGTATTAGACCACAATTCATGATATATTTAGTTATTCTCAAATCACAGTTATAAAGCATAGACCATTATATAGCTGGTCAGAAATATAAATCACAGTTATATAAAAGACCTAACCCATTATTTCCAACACTACGTAATCTCTGAGCTGTTGGAATTTCTAAAGAATTTCCGCATAGGGAATTTAAAGTACATTATGAGGGGAGTAGGAGCGTGGTGCTTGGTAAGGCTAATTATATTGCTTTGTGTGCCAAAGGGGGCGGAGAAAGGCAGATATCACCACCCCCATGACTCCACAGCTACTTTAAAACATGCGGCGGTTATTCAAATTGACAGCAGAACCAGTTTATTCTTCACACACCCACTGATTCTCACTCAGATGAGCTGATCTTCTGACAAAGACTTGCAACAGTGTCTGTGCACAGGACTGGATTACTTGTTATTCACCTGTAAGTATTTTTCTTCATTGCATTTCCTTTAAAACTAAGGTTGATGTATCCTAAACATCTTTTACTGTTGTCTGTGTTCAGAGTTTTATGTAATTGTTTAAAAATGATTAAATGTAAGTTATTGTTTAACACTGTAAGGAACATGTAGTGCAAATAGTTTGATGTAACTAGAGTTACAATATGACTCGTCATATAATGTTTTACCTGACCGTCACTAACAACAAAACAACATATTAGATGTTTAACAAAACTGAACATCTAATATTATAAAAAGAAGCAACAGTCCTTCATGGCAATACTGCATAAAGTGAATAATGTTAATATTTTTTGGTTATTACTGATTAGATTCCTGGTTTGGTTGTACTGTTTATTGGTTGTTGACAAGATCATTACAAAATGGTTCACTTCCTTTATTCACTCAGTGTATTGTCTGCATCAGCTGTCAGAATGAGGTCAGAGGTCGGTACTCAGAGGTCAAATTAAATTAATAATTCTGGACCAACAGGTGGTCTGCAGCAATGTAGCACAATACTATATTAAAGGATGAATGCTCAGTGGGGGTGGGTCTGGTGACAGCTGCGCCATCTGCTTCAAGATTTGAACTGTAACTTTACCCTTTTTTAAATACTCAATGGTTTTGTTTGTATAAATGGGGGTGGAACTGTCAATCTAAAATGACATCTTTTTCTCTGTTATATTGCTTGTTCTGTAATATGTATATATCTACTTTTTTTTTACAGGGCAAGCTAAAAGATTTCAGAAGACAGAACAACAAACTCATCAGATCTTCAGAACTATCAAGGACCCTCATTGTCAGTTCAGAAATTACAGGCTGTTTCTGTCCCTATCTGCCAGCATCACCACCATTCTGTTATAGCATCTTGGTTTCATCTCTTAAGAGCATTTTTAACTATATTTGAGCCATGGTGCTGTTTGAGGATCAGGAATGTGGGGTCTGTTACCTGCGATACTCTCGTAATGACCGTGTTCCCAGAATGCTTCACTGTAACCACACATTCTGCACCCCTTGTCTGGAGACAATGGGACTGTATCACAGTGGTCTGTGCACAGTTCGCTGTCCTCTCTGTCGCCAGGTGACCTGTGTGGACCGTGGGCTAAGTTTGCAGGAGGCTCTTTTTGTCGATAGCCAACTGTGGGACAGTATTTCTGATAACCAAGAGGAGGAAGAGGATGAGAGAGAGCATGAAAAGGAGGAAGATGGAAATAACTGTGAAATACAGGGGATTTCATCAACTCAGGCTAAATGGTGAGTGCTTCTGAGTGCCTGGGGTCTAATGTGTAACTTCCAGATGCTGAAATTAATTTACAGAGTGAGCGAGCCTCCTGAATCACCATGTCACCTGATTCTGTTTATAAGTAGCCAGAAAACTAGCAAAATTGTACATCTGTTGTTAACTAAATTTGATCTTGTTTGTAAAGCATTTAGTATGTCTCTAATCTGCAGTCTCTATGCTTAAAGAGAAACGTAGTTGATTTGTTTAATGAAAATGAATGTATTTACATCATTAGACCTTCTATTCTCTCTGGTTTCAGTTCAGTTCCTAAACAACACAGACCCAAACTCCGGCTCCCAGCTTTCCTGAAGAGAATGAGTTTTTCCAGGCACCCTGAAGAGAGGATTGTTCCCAGCTGTAATGTGTGAGTTTTCCTCCCACTCTAAAGACTGAACTTATTTAAAGTCAGTTTTTGTATGTAATCTATATACTAACTTTAGAAATTCCATGAAAGTTGTTCAACAACTGCCAATCAAAGTGGTAAAAACTCTTGAGTTTATTTTAGAGATTATATTTATAAAACAACCACGTATGTCATCTCTGTGTTTAAAATAAGATCAATCGCTGTTGTGTACGAACTTAAGAACATATTCTTCCATTAATACAGAGCATTAGACAGTTGTTGTAATATTGTCATGCAACACCATGTGGTCATGTTTACCCGATAATCTTTAACAAACATTGTATCCTTTTCAATTTGACTAACTTTAAGCTTGTCTCTCAATGCAGAGAAATGATGTCATGGCGAAAGCTCTCATCAGAAGAGGTATTTTAAAGAGTGGAACAAGTACACAGACTCTGTAAACAAAGGATCAGCGATATGAACACAGGACTTTCTCCATCTGTTTTGCTACTGTCATTAAAACTGTATGCCATGTGCTAATTAAGCCCGGCATGCCGATAAAGCAGGAGCATCAGTCAACTCACAGCAAGGTCGTCTAAACAAACACAATCCCCTTCATGTGATTCTGTGACTGCATTTTCCACTTGAATAGTCACAAGTCTGAATCCTGCACCTCCGTTCGAGGGGAGCTTCTCATTAGATATTCCACTTTTAATCCGCCCCAGCTGCTGGGGCCGGATTTGTTTCAGCTGTCCCGAGAGAGAGTCCCAGATGCGTTGCAAGACTTTCGGAGCAGATGGCGTCTTGAAAAACGACTTCCCCCGATTCTAATCACCCCCTGCAGCTCAAATGGACTCCTTAAGTTATTATGAGCTTTGTTATTTAAAATGATTGTAAATTAAAAATTATGATTGCTAAATGTTTTGGGTCTCTATTTCTTTGTTTACTCTGTTTTACTTAAGAGTAGTTTTACTTAGTTCGTAACTGATGGGTGGCAGATCAATAATGCTAAATGCCAATAATTAAAAAAACTATGATTCACGGTTTGGATAGTGAAATAAATAGACTTACTTATAAAAAGGAGAAGATATTTTACTATGTTTTTTCTTTGTTTAATACAATGCTTCCAATCACACCATATGGCAGACAAAACTAGCCAAATCTTGTTTGAAACTAGCCAAATTGACAGATCCAAGGGTTTATACTTTGCCCTGATTCACAAAAACCATGAACAAGACAACAGAAGGTATAAAAGCAACCCAAGCTACATAAAATAATTGAATTCCAAAACTTTCATCTACAATTTTCCAATCCAGTCGTAAATTATTATGCATATTGTGGGGCTTATGTAGTTCATTGTAATATTTAACGTGTTTAAATGTTTGAGTTACGAACATTTTTGTTAGTAGTACAATGACAAAAGTAATACGATGTACAGTTTTGGTATTGTGTTTGTGTTTCCACTTACTGTAAAATCTGGGCCCTGAAATAAACCAGACCAACTGGGCTAAAACCATCAAACACTGAAAACAGAACACCACATGATTTTTCATGTTCACACAATTTGATGTTTGTTTGAAAGAGCATAATTGCCTTTACATGACAATTGCCTCATGACAAACCATGAATGTGCAAATCATTAATGCGGCTCCATATTCTCACACCCCTTTTTATTGGACTTGTTTCAAAAGATTAATTCGTGGCATGATTCTATGTAAATAAATAATATGCACTTCACATAGTTCCTGAAGCATGAGCTGAATCACAAAGCCCTGTTAATTAAATAAGGCCAAAATAAAGCCCTGTTTAAACAAATAACTGTATATGTGGGCTTAGCATGCAGGATCATTCAGCTCTATGTGTAAACAGATTTGAAAACAGTTACACGGCATAAGACTTTAATCTTTATCAAGAAAAATGTCACAGGATGATTAAAAAACAAGTCGATTTCTTCCGTTTGGCATATGGCCGATAATATTACAGTAAGTGTGAAGCAGACTAATAACAGGACAGAAATAAATTGCTCAGCTAGGTTAATATTTAGGCTTTTCATAAAGCATCTGTTATCTTTTAAATATAAAGTTTGTTGAGATCTTCGACTGTACTGGTTTATAAACTCTTCTCATTTTCTCTTAGTTCAAGGTCTTTATGCTTTGCATATGCACTTTATTTTACATGGAAAAAAATGACTATCTTTGTGATTTCTTGAGAAGACTATCTCTTCATAGTTTTCCTTGCAAGCATTGTGCTATAAAAAGGAAAAACAAAGCAGTATAATGTTATCATTTGTTACTGTAAATAACTTCTATTTCCTTTTTTTTACTATACGGTGAGTGTTCAGGAGCAGTGACAAAGTCCAGAATATCTATGTTAACTTCCTCAGCCTGTCACTGTATGACAAAACTCACTGTAGGGGTTTGCCAGAACAGTGACTGCTGCTTTACAGGCCTGTTGTGTGTAATATAGTTCAGACAGACCACAGCTGATTCATTAAGCTCTGTGACATTTCTTCACAAGATCAGCTCATAGTTTCAGTAAGAGCATTAATACCAGTTTTGTTTACACCTATGCAGACCTGTTAGGACAGAAACGGTAGATTAGGCTTTCACGTGCTTGGACACGCCCACCTGTAAAATTATATAGCTTAATTGTATTGACAGTTGCAGGCCTCAGGCCTTTTCACACGTGATTACAATTCCTTAAGAATACAATGTAATATGCAGCTTCCTTAATAGAAAGATTAGTCTCGGCTTTAATACAACAATTTTTCAAACATGAAAAAGTTTAACTTGCAGATAGTACTGATGTTCTGTCTGTGGTACTGATTAACTGTCCATGTTACCAACAAGCTGAAACCAGTATTGTGTTTTGACCCATACACACACACACACACACACACACACACAGGTACTGGATGATAAATACAGTCTCTCTATTTTTATTTTCTCTGCCTTTTGTCATGTGGGTACAAAAAAGGGAGCAGGCAAAATTCACGTTTGGTAATAAGACACTTTTATTGATTTTACTGATTTGGACCAACATGCTAGATTTCTATACAGTGTGAATGGTAAAGCTCGCTCTGAATCAATCAGACCAGCTCCACTTAACTAAAACATATACACTGGGAATGGTTGCACTCTCGAATGCATGATTCAGCTCACACACAGACATTCACCCAAGACTGATGTAGTACTGTCTCAATATCACAATGACTACCGGTATTACAGGTACACTGATGATGTCATGTCATACATGAGGCCTATCTGCACCCTATTCAGTCCGAAAGAGAACCTCAGTAAGAAACCTAATAACCAAGTACAGAGGTAATAATATGAAGTGTAAATGAAAATTGTAAAACAAATTAAGTCAACCAATAAATACCCCCTTCCAGTTTACAAATTCTCATTGCCATTAATGAACCCTTGAAGTGACATTTCTGTGCACCCCTTTATAATTTGAAAATGAATTGCACAGGAAAACAAATACAAGGAATCAGACTATCATAAAGTTTCCATGGAGTGTCCAGCCATACGCTTTTACTACAATCACTCGTATTTCTGTATTAGGGTTTAAAAGGGGCATCTGACACATCAGTATAAGCAGAACAGGCACATAAAACATAAAGCAAATGATTTTACTGTGATCTGATCTTGTTAATCAATTACAGTATAATTTACTGTATCCCATTTTAATAAAATGCCGACGAATCAAACAGAATAAACCAGCATTGCAGAACGCAATTCACTTCCTGTAGTACCATTCCCAGCACAGATGTCATACATAACATATGTACACATACATACGTGTTGATTTCGTGCTCTGACATACCTTGGGACTTTACACTGGTACTTGGCTCATATTGGTAACTCTTAGGTGGGGTAATTTCTCTCAGTCACAAACAGCTAGTCCTGACTTGTGTCTTTCATAATGTGAAGCAACTTTACAAATGGCTTATCTATACAGTGACCCTCGAGAGATTTTCACAAAGATGAACGCTACAGTTTTAACTCTTACATGATTCTAAGACAGACATCTGACGGCAATTTTTCTTGAGAAAGTGCATTAGGGATTCACATGAAATACATTTTAAATAGTTTGATATACTACACAACGAGTGTCCCCTGGGCAGTGCACTACGATTTACTGACCCAAAGAGCAGCTGTTCACATGAGTGGGTCCCTACACAAGACAAACCTATGAAACACTATAATGCTGCATAATGCTAATTCTTAAAAGTGAACTAGTTCTTTTTGGAGGAATGTCCCATCATTGAGTTTCAGAGATTAAAGCCTGTTTAAGAACGAGAGCCGATATATATTTACAATAGATTTGACTATGTTCAATGTATGACTGTGAAAATGGTAAACGTGCAAACCAATTACAATACGTTAAATATCAATGACTAAGTTAAGCTTAAGTATGTGCATGATTTGCTCCTCTGTCATGTGTTATGTCCGCTGACTACCTGCAGTACACTAAACACTCGATTTGTTAAGTCAAAAATCAGGGCCACTGTTAAAATATATGGAGCCTGGGACTGTTATGGAATTCAACCCATTTCCCATGAGTCGGCTATATCATAAAGGGTATTAGTTGGCCCCTTTTTTATCACAGGCACAGGGACAATGTTCCAGGTTATTCCCACCTGTTCCCTGTGAGGATAAAGACACATTCTGCATAAGGGGGAGGAGCCTTTCTTGCTGTCATTCTAAGATCATAGGAAGTTTACACAAGCTGTTTGCTAGAATTCCACTGCAGACAGTAAGTCATCAAGAAAAAAATATATACTGTAAACACTCAATAAACTGTATCATTGAGAAATATGAATTGTATACAAACAAACTAGTTCACACTGGAATGTGGCAAAGGTTTCGAGGATCTGAGAAGGACACAATTCAGCATATTTACGCAAACTTGCACAAACAAAATCTTGCTGAAACACAGAATTTCAAGTTTCAGTTCAAAGTTCACAGCAACAAATAGCAAAAAGGAAACAAATCATTTGTTCTGAGGAGGTGAGTCACATGTAAATAAGCATTCACATGGTGCATGGTAGCCAGCGGGACTGAGGTGATACTTTTAAAAATGGCTAATGTGCATACTGGCTGTATTTTGTTATGTACTGTTAAATTGCCCTCTTGCTTCTAAATTCTTTGAACTCCAATCCTGCTTTTAATTGCAAAATTATAACATGTCTTGTCTGCATCTGTTTTAGTGCTTTTCCTTGTATACAAAAATACAAAACAAAGAAAAAAATCTACCTCTCTACATTTTCAAAAAGTATACATGTTGGACATAGTCGACATTTTTGTTCATTTTTGCCCTTCGCTTTTCGAATTTTTAAGATTTTTGGCAATTTTGTTAATAAAGTATACTATTTTACAATTGAAATCGATGTAACACTGACTCCAACCGGTTACTAAAAGTCAGATGGGAAGGCCAAATATCCAATCTGAAAACACAACTGGAAGCTAACCAAGAGGAAGCAACACAACAAGCATGTGGTGTAAATGATGCTGTAAATCAGATGTGAGTTATTAGCAGGAACACCCGCCCTCAGTAGTTGGAGGCTCCTGTGGTTTGTCCAATTTAATGTCAATCACTGGAGAATGTTGTTAAGGAGGAAAACGTAATTGTACATAATTTAACATACAAGTTTCACATCAAACAATTTATGTGTAGATCAACATATATGGTGGTTTCTGTCCAGATACTACACACACATATACAGCTCAATTTGCATGCATTTTTACTGACCTCTCCAGGTAAGATTTGTAACTGCACGCTACGACAATATAAAGGGAACATGCGCCCTCTAGTGGTGATCGGAGAAAGCCAAATTTCGATTTTAGCTTCTTTGCGTGGATACAAATTCTAATTCTTTACATTATTTAATTGCATGTGAACTTCTGGTGTCCCTGAGTGATGGGCTTGTATGGGTGTACAGTCATGCCAGCTGCTCCTATGCTCGACTGTCAGAAATGTAATGTGCTCATGTTTTCATTCATGAACAAATGTGGTCCTGTTTTGTAATGTGTGTGAGTGAGTGGATGTAGTTCGGTTAATATTATCTGCATAAAATTTGTCCCTTTAACACGTGTACCTGTAATTTCACAAAATCTGTTACAGATCCACATACTTATAATAAACCAAATGCCCTGACAAAAATGGACAGTGATATTAAAATAACTTGAATAAAATCTAAATATGAAAAGGGGTTAGAATCAGGGCTGTAACAGCACAGATGGTGAAGAGGACTCTACTTCCCTTCTATAATAACATAACATAACATAACATAACATAACATAACATAACATATAATAAGTAGTTGTTAGAGTAGTTGTATTTTAGTTAAGACTGCAGCCAAATTCACTGGCCTATCTAATGAGCTACAGAATTATATGATATGTGATGTTTATGGTGGTTATAGCCTAAATGCTACAAATGTAACTGGTTGGATGCATTTTGAGGATTTTGCAGGTCTTATTAGCACGAGGGCACATTATGTCAAATCAGGCTGACTGTCAATCTGTAACATTACCTAAAAATTTGGTCAATATACACAGCTGTATTTATTCTGAAAGTATGTAAAATACCTGAACTGCACACAAATAGAATCACAATTTTAATGATTATTTCATTTCATGTCTCTCTCTTGTGCTCTGTGTGTGTGTTGCTACTCCACTAATAATACCACAGTTCTGTGCTATTCTGATTGCACACAGGGAACACCCAAACACAGACCCTATGATGAGAACAAGCAAAAAACACACTCTGCACCTGTATCACGCACATGAAACACACTAAAAGATATCCCACTACCTTTAAACTTACTGAAAAGGAAATGTAGTCTATTCCGCTGCCAACATATTCATGAAAATAACGGTTTTGGTTACCATAGCAATAAACTATCCACTGAGACTAATAACAAGTGACTGAGCGTGATAGAAAGTATAATGAGAGGAAAATAAACCAGACAGCTTTTTTCCAGTAAAGCAAAGCCAGTATTTACATTTGATGGTGGAAATGATACGGAGTAACAATATTACCAACCGAAACCTCACCATTGTGAATAAGACCTAATCTTTTCTGTCAAAGAAAATAAGATTATAAAATAATCAGGGTGTCTGAACATTTTTTACAGTGATATTACCTTCAAGGATTAAGACACAATTGTGCATTACAGAGCCACAGTGTCAGTTAGAATACTACAACTTGATCCTGATAAGCAGCTGCTTATTTTACAATGACTATTGTATTGTTTATTTGCAATGTCAACATCACCTAGCAGAATATCTATTCCTGATATCTGTTGTTTTATCTCCGTTTCTTACATGCTAACAGACATTTATCCCGTTTCTATGTGATTTCTGTATCACTGATTGATGAGGGAATATTTAGGAAGAGCTATGAACCCACGTTAAGCTGTTTGTAATAAGAGAAACAGACAACACAAACACTGGTGCAGGTTATCTAGTTCTTCTTTGATGCATGAAAAGGAGATCAGACAAGAGATTTCTCCACAAACTGTTTATAGTGGTTTGGATACATGCCTGCTGTTGTGTTGCCCAGAACCAAGATTTTAATTCACATCATTTAAATTAAATCATTTTAGCTCGTACTTAATCAGTATTTTTGGTTCCTACTGAAAACATCTTACCATTCCTAAAAACAACATAACATTTCTACAAACTCTATAACATCAGCCACAATATAAAATTGGCACCAAAACAGCAGATCCTTTAAGTTGTGCAAGTTGCAAAATGGGGCCTTCATTGATTGGATTAGCTGGTGCAGAACATCTCATAGATTCTTAATCGAATTTAGATCTGGGGAATTTAGAGGCCAAGGCATCAACTTGTACTCTTTGTCATGTTCTTCAAAGCCACTGCCATCATACCGCACCATTGCATTATCAGGTGTACGTTGTCTGCAACAATCTTTAGGTAAGTGGTATGTGTCAAAGTAACATCCACATTCAAGGTTTACAAGCAGAACATTGGCCAGAGCAAAACATTGCCTCCACTGGTCTACCGCCTTCTCATAGGGCATCCTGCTGCCAGCTAGACCAACTGTTCCATGGTCCATGCTCATGTGCCCATTGTAGGCGCTACCAGTCTGCAGCTACACAACCCCATATGCAGCAAACTGTGATGCATTGTGTGTTCTGACACTTTTCTGTCATTGGCAGCAATGTTTTACCAGTTAGAGCTACAGTAGCTCACTGTGTGATCAGACCAGACAGACTAGAATTCACTCCCTACATGCAGCATGAGCCTTGGGTACCCATGACCCTGGTTCACCGGATGTCCTTCCTTGCACCACTTCTGGTTAGTACTAACCACTGCGTACCAGAAACACCCCACAATACCTAATGTTTTAAACCAGTTGTCTAGCCATCACTATTTGGCCCATCAAAGCCACTTAGATCTTCACACACCAATGTTTCCTGCTACCAATGCATGAATTCAAGAATTGATTGTTCACTTGCTGTCTAATACATCCTACATATTGACAGGTGCCTCTGTGATGATACAGTCAATAATATTCACTTGTCAGTGGTTTTGACGCTGTGGATAAACATTGGTTCTTGTTTTTTTATCCTATTTGCATTTTGTTCCCTTTAAGCATAAATTTAACAGAATTTAGTAAAGGTTTATGCTTAAAATAGGTAAGAACTTTTATGTCAATTAAATAAGAAAAATGTAATTCAATATACATTATACAATATATACAATATACACAATATAATTCTCTGAAAACTACATTTTTCCTACTAGGTGAATGTATCTTGTTTAAGGATATCTATTGAAAAATAATCTAAACATAATAAAAAAAATGACTTGAGAAATAAAACGAAAATAAGATTTGTTTTCATAAAACTAATATCTTATATAAAAAAATATCTTGAATTAAGTTTAGTTTTCCTTTGCTGTTTTCTAAAGCTGTTTTTTGTCCTGTCTTAAGCATAAATCTAAATAAATTTAAGGTTTTTTAAGATTTGTGAAATGATTTTTAGATATTTTACTTCAAAACAAGACAAAAATATTGATTGACAAAATATTTACAGTGTTGAAACGTTAATTTCCATGACTTATTCCTTTATTCTTTTAAGACATGAATAAAAATATTAAATGTCTTATACTTAAATCAGACAGAACAAAAACAAAGGGACAATAAACTGAGACAAAGAGGCTATCCATAATTGAGCAATTATGCAGGTCAATTTTGCTGTTCTCTGACACGGGCTAAGTGTGTGTCAGCGTTTAGGGTCGGACTCAACTGATAGAGCTTCACAGTCAAAGATGATGGACAACATGTAATAGAGCACAGAGCTGTGACCTCATGCTGCCTGTCAACTTCACTGTCACACACAAACATTTTCTTATCTACCTACACAGAGACATTCCATAGACATCTACTGTTTTAATACACAGCTAGTAATAAACACTATAACCTAACCCTAACCCACACTGTAACCCTAACCCTGACAGAAAACGTTTAGCATTTTTACAATTTCAACTTTATTTACTATATTTTTATAAATTAGGATTTTTTTGTAGATTTGTCAGGTTTTGCTTACATTTGGGTACAAATTCATCCTCCATATATGGTTAACAAAAACACACACACACACACACACACACGCGCGCTCCCTCAACGTCACATTTTCTATGCACATGGTCAGGTTTAAAAATCTATTATTTGTTTTTATCTCCTAGTTATGGTCTACAAATACAGTAAAAAATAATCTATATTCTGTAAAAAAAAACAGCTGATCACAGTCTGTGGTTCAGTCAGACAGCGCTACTGCTAACACAGACGCACACAGTTTAGCCCACACACACTGAGCTGTACACACTTCCGGCTTTCAGTTAATATATGATGAGTCTTAATGCTACCCCATGTACAGTATAGTGCCTTGATCAGTTACAATGGTTAAACACCTGCCATGTCCCAGTTCACCTACCTATACTATTCCTTAAATGTTTGCACTGTTTTAGTTAAGGGAAAGTATATACATTTTAGTGCATAGTAAAAAACTATTATTCAGTACTGGTACATACCAACACATAAAGGAAGTGATTGTTATTGCCTAGACAACATTCTTCTTCATGTGTTATTTCTAATGTAATGTTTACTATATAGTTAATTTACTAATTTGATTAATTCAGTGTAAAGCCACTACACTTCTCCCTCTCACAAAGAGTTGTGGGTAATATCAGGCGTGTGTTTGGACCTACACTTTCAACATACATTGATTTGGGACAAACTAATTCGAATTTTGAATACTACTTATGATGGATAGTATGAGAATTGGGACACAAGGGCTGTAAATGTGTATGGCAGGAAGGAATATGTTTTATGTGCGCTTTCAAAGTCACTTACACTCTATTTTGTAGAGTGTAAAAATAGGTTACACTGTTTTGTAGTGTTTACGTTAAGCAGTTCATATAAACATATATAAATACACATAAATAATATAACTTAATACATTTGTAAGTTAATACACAGTAGCATGAATACTGTTAAATAAAGTGTGATGCAAGCGTCTCACTTTATTTAATTACTCACTGACTGGAATCTGTCCGTGAAGCAAATAAATGCAAATTACATGGAACTTGCAGTTTAAAATATTACATGATTTTATACCAGAAGTGCCTCAAAACAAAGTAACCTTTGTTTATATACTCACACTGGAAAAGAAGTAAGTAATACAAGCCATATGTAGAAGTACTGGATTCTAATTTATGCTTTTCTCACATCCAAGAACTTTTCTGGGTGCTGACATGAGATACTATATTTAAACATTCGGTTCTGAATTGTTGAATTGTTTCATGCCTGAGGTCACTGAAAGGATACTGCCTTCTTTGCTGGTCTCCTGCATGCTCTCCATTCCTGGGAGGGCAGCTGCCACACGCCGAAACAGCTGCAGTAGAGAGGAGAGAAGATGATTAAAGATAATAGTTGTGAAGTCTTATTATATAAACAAAAAAAGACTGCAAATCTTAAAGGTACATTTTCTTCATATATTTATATACATTTTTAAGGGCTCTATATATTTGTTTCAAAAGGTTTGCAAACTTCTCAGTTATTCAAAATTTAAAGCTTATAACTTGAGATATCAGAAAATAAACACCAGAAGAGTAACAGTAAACAGCAGCTACTTTTTACCGTCTGTAGCTGTACCATTTTTGCCATTTAAATTAATGACAAAATGACTTTAATTATCCACAAGTTCTGTCATTATATTACTTCATATTTACATAATCAAATTAATGTTTTGTTTAAAAATGTTATAGATAGAAAATTTTAGAAAAACTTTTAGAAAATTGTTAGAAATTGTTTAAAGAATTTTATAAACTGACATTTAGCTAACTATGCTAGTAGTGACTAATGATATTTTTAGGTTGCGCTTAGAGGAAGCTTGACAGATTGCACACTGAAAATTACCTAAATAGAAAAAAGTCACTGTATAATTTACACACATTATATTACACAAGCAATTACACAAGAGTATTACACAAGCAATGACAGAGACAAAAATGGATGTCCTTTGGTGTATTGAAGCAGGCCTCCTCCTATACAGTATATATTAATAGAAATGAAGATCCCAAGCAACCAG
Source organism: Botia almorhae (assembly GCA_036877575.1). Lineage (NCBI taxonomy): Eukaryota > Metazoa > Chordata > Actinopteri > Cypriniformes > Botiidae > Botia > Botia almorhae. Next base: position 32,862 of record JAZGTJ010003749.1, read on the forward strand.
TTCTTTTTAGAATCATAAATGTCACAGACTATAACACCTGCTGACCTTTAAAATGGCTTCTGTGTATAAGATGATAAGAGGACAGCCAAAAGCACTTAAGACAGGCTACCTTCTGAAGCTGGCAATGCACAGGCTGGACCACTCCAGCCAGGACAATTAATAGCCCACCACACACCTGGATTACAGTCTTTCTCTATAAAAGGGCTGTTCTCAGAAGCTATATGAGGCTATATAGCAATGATAAATAGCCCCACTCACTCTGAATCATATCAAATAGGGCAGTTAGCTTATGTAGCCAACACCACCCCTCTCATTTCACCTCATCCATCATATTGGACGAGCCACGGGGACATAGAAAACAGTGGACCATTAGGCAGAGAGGGTTCGAAAAAATACTAATTTTGTTAACTACCTTCAGGCCATTGTGTTTGTCAGGAAAGATAGAGAGAGCCATAAAGCATGTTTTAACGTAGTTTGGACAAAAGCAAAGAAACACGATCCATTCCAATGAAGGGAAATACACACGGACAGACAAGCACACACTTTGTTGCATGGAAGAGAGCCACTTTATGTTTCTGTATGGAAAAAGTGGAAACACTGTATTATAAAAATAAAGTATAGAACTATAACAATAATGTAAACAGGTGTTTACATATAATAGGAATTAAACTGTCAATCAAATCTGAAATCAAATTAATCCCATTAAGAACATTCCATATGCTGCTAATATATTGAATTATGTGCAATGAACATATATTATTTAAATTTTATAAAAAATATTTAATATTAAATAATAACATATCAATTTGCATATCATTACATCTATCAAATATCATCTATTTTGCAATATAAAATGACAGTCTGTCTGTGGTAGATTCAGAGTTGTTCTCTCAGGGCATGTTATTGTTCATAGTTGCTCTATGCACACTTGCAGACATTGCATC
>JAZGTJ010003750.1:0-13154 GCA_036877575.1 Botia almorhae
CTTGTTGAGCGTAGTAGCACTGAAAACATTATATTTTACACACTTTATTCTCTTTTATTTTTTTCAAATATAATAATGCGTACCGAACCAAAAGTCTTGTACCGAACGGTTCAATACGAATACACGTATCGTTACACCCCTAGTACAAACTATATTTCTGTACTTGTGATCACAGGTGACAATTGCATCAAAAGGGGGAACAGTTTTCGGTTCCTTCTTATACTGCAGGGACAACAAAATTGAAGACCTGAGGAAACAAAACAAGCTCTTACCTGTGAAAAATAAGTTTAGACGTTAAATGAGTAATTAATTTAAATCATTGTTTTTCTCCCTCTGTTTAATTGTTTATTATTTTGGTTATTTTTACAGTTTTACAGTGTTGTTGTTATTTAAAATTTTACTGTTTAATGTTGTTTACAAAATAAATAGGGTTACAAAATAGGGTAACAAGCACCACTTCAATTTACAGCGCGCAACTGTTGTATTTACCCTGTAACTATGCAGAACAACGGGGTAACAAGCACCACTTTAATTTCCAGCCCACAACAAAGTTGCAAGTTGCTGGTGCATCTGAGATCGACAAATAATCTTCCATAAGGTAAGTAGACTCGTGAATTATAAATCATAACAGAAACTCGTTAACTCATTTAACTACATGTCCAGTTTTGTTGTTCAGTAATCTCCACCATGTATCCTTTAATAATAGACTTTGTAGACCTACCCCATGGTTAAAAAATACCTAGGCCTGTAATAAAATAGGCTAACAATATAAAATGATGTATATTGTCTTTCTAAATCACATAAGATTGGTGGTACCCCTTAGTTTTAAAATACTTACAGTATAAATAATTTGTAATTTAACAGGTTGTTACCCGTTTATTCCCCAAACATTGCATATTATTCCCCTATAGGTACTGAATACGTACACTTTAATTACGAAAAAGATACGTGGTAACTTCAGTTTACTTACGCGGTTCGTTGCATGTTAATTATCTTGTTTGTTACCCCCTTATGACCCTGTACATAACTTATAATTTATACCTATATCCTGCACTTGCTGCTTATTGCACTTCTGGTTAGACCTAAACTGCATTTTGTTGCCTTGTACTTGTACATGTGTAATGACAATAAAGTTGAATCTAATCTAATCTAATCTAATCTAAAAACGTATTACGTTGTTCCCGTTTACCTACCCCGTACCGTACGTTCTTTATAGGTACACTATAAAAACTAAATTCAATGTACTTACGCGGTTCTTTGCGGGTTGTAATCTAAAGCGTTACCCAGAATTTTAGCCCACTCTCTAAGCACACTTAGGTTCTAATTTTTGAGCTGCTCTGAGTGACTCATTTGATATACACAAATTCAGACAGTGATGTTTCATGAACTCAGTGTTGGACAGATCAGTTGTTTTAACCGTTCATTAAAATGAATTGGTTTAAAGGAGTCATTAGGGCGAAAATCAGAAAATCCCTTTTACCTACCCCGTATCCCTACTCTTTATAGGTACAGAAACTTACACCGTAAATTTAATATACTTACGCGGTTCTTTGCGGGTTGTAATCTAAAGCGTTACCAAATTCTGTTTAATTTTGCAAATAAACTTTTAAATAAATTTTCAAATAAACTTTTTATTTACTTTACCTATGACAGGGTGAGGCAGACAAGTTTAGTTACATCAAAAGTGATATATTGTCTATATAATACTTTGTAAATAGGGCATGAAATGAACTTTAGATTTGACTCAGACTTCAGATTAAAGACTTAAGGACATCTCTGCATTTCGGATCTAAATAAAACATCAGAATTGCAAATTTGCCTTTTTTATAAAACTAACAGCATCTTCAGATTCTGTGTTTTCTCAACATACTGGGAAGACTAAATAACCATTTTTTTTACTATAATGAGTTATTTACAGTTTTGCTTAATTATATATTAAAAAACAAACATATATATATATATATATATATATAAATTATATATAAATACAATCATCAATCAGTGCCTGCAAAACATGGATGTATGCTCTTCTGTACACTCACACACTTTGATAGTACCAGGTTGGACTCTCTTTTGTCTTCAAAGGTGCCTTAATTCTCCATGGCATAGATTCAAAAAAGTTCTGGAAAAATTCTCAAAAAGCCATGAAATGTGTTCCTGAAAATATTCAAATCAACAACCATGCCACATTTAAAATCACTTAAATCACCTTTTTTCTCCATTCTTATGTTTACATTGAAGCAGATGCTTAGCCGATCCTTTTGACCACGTCTACATATCTGAATGCATTGAGTTGCTGCCACATGACTGGGTGATTGGATGAGATCTGTGTTAAGGAGCAATTGAAACAGTGACCCTAATAAAGTAGCTGGTGATTGTTTCATTTATTAAACAACGGAGAGTTGCCATACGATTTGTGTAAGAAACTACTATACAAAAACTACAAAAACATTTTGCTGGACTGTCATGCTTTTAATGCTGCTAGGCAACAGTTCATTTCAGAAAGTTCCTAAAATATGTCCTGATTTTTCATGCACATTCTTTAATTTCTTCATAGAACAATAAAGTTCATTCTGAGAAGATGGTTGGCCAAAAGTCATGGATTTTTTTTTCCCTGGAAAAATATAAAGACACACTGAAAGATTTCCAGAAAAAAATCCAACAGCCTCTCTGGGCAGCCACATTAACCAAGTATGGTGACGCTTCTTCCTGGACTCCTGCTGAGAGTTATCAGAGGTGTTATGGCCTTTAAGGGACATTCTGTAATGGAGCTTTGCACAGGTGACAAAATCTTTTCTGCACGTCACCCATCCTCCCCCACCCTGGATCTCCAAAAGGCATTAGGCTCTCACAACACAATGCCTTCATCAGGCATGTCTTGTCAGAGTGGTCTGCAGCACAGAAGAGGTTGCATTTACATGCTTTTAAAAAACCAAACAACATAGAAAATAGAGAATGACCTGTGCCGGTAGAAAAGGAACAGCTGTAATATTAGGGTATGAAAAAGTGAAAAAAGAAAAATACAGACTGCCACAACCTGCAACAATTACAGAGGCCGCCCATGTATGAAACGCATTATCTGAGTCAGAGAGAAAATACAAAGAACAGCTGCCTTCAGTTGGAGGATCACTGGCCACTGCATGGAATTTACACATCAAAGAGCAGCAAGATGGGTGAGAGAAAATGGAAAACGTTTGGGCATTACTTAGTTTGAGTCATTACTCACCCAGCTCTGTAATATACAGGTTAGGAGCAGCCACCCAGCAAAGAGTATCAGGTCATTTTATTCGATTTGACAGTTTAAGTGACTGTGCTACAGAATGCTGACAGAAAGGTCACCTGATAATTACGGGTGAGCAGCCAGTGCAGAGGGCAACTGAATCAAATGTGTCAACATATGGTTCTGTCTGAGATTCAGGGACTTTTATTTTAACTACACATTCTCACGCGGAAACATCACTTGAGTGACGTTTACTAAAAATAACTATGGTTTTACTACAGCAATCATAGTTATCCATGGTATTTGTAGTAAAATTTATACAAATGGTAATTAATGCACCAAAAAGCAATGGTTATTACACTTTAACTTTAATAAAACCATGTTTAATTTTTGAAAGGGGTGGACCACAAAAAGGCTTAAATTGTGAGGCTGATTGGGAACAGGTGCGGCAAACAGGAAGTAATCAGTCCCAGTTATGGGGAACATGGTAATTGTAGTTCATTGGAAGACTAATACTTGGGTGACGGCTCCCTCTGGCGGTGAGGGGGAGGTGGAGCAACAACCTCCTCCGTAACAGAGCGCCCCTCTGTCTTCTTTGAGGTCTAAGGGCCGGTCTCTCCGGATGGGCTCTGTGGAACTCCTCAGTTAGAGTCGGGTCCAGGTTATCACCTGCATTCACCCAAGAGTGTTTCTCCGTACCGTACCCTTCCCAATCCATGAGGTATTGGAGTCTACCACCCCGGTGTCTGGAGTCAAGTAACTGGTTCACTCGGTAGGCCTCCTCACCATTGACCACGATGGGTAAATTGGGGACCCCGGTCATACACTATGTCATCAGGTAAACCATAGAACCTGAATACAAAGCTACATAGAATTTAATCTCTAGAGGAGTAGGCAGTTTTGGGAGGGGGACCAGACAACGGCGGTCAATAATAGTGAGAATGGTGGTATTGCCCAGTAAATTAGGCAAGTCTATGGCAATGTGCGACCAGGGACGATGGGGTGTGGGTAGTGGTTGAAGGAGTTCGCAGTTGCTTGTGAGTCTTTGAAACCTGGCATACTAAACCGTTCTGAATAAACTTGATAGTGTCGCTAGAGAGGTTCGGCCACCAGTATCGGTTCTTTAGAAGATGGATGGTGGCTGAGATACCCGGGTGACCTGAGCTTGGGTTTTCATGTACCTGAGTGAGTAAACGCTTTCTTAGAGGCTTAGTTTGTACTAACGATCTCGGTATGTATGTCCCATTGGATGGGGGCGACTAGAATTTTCTCAGGGATAATATTCTCTGATGAGTTCTGGGGGTCTTCTCGAACTGACAGGATAGAGCGTCGGCCTTAAGGTTTTTAGAGCCTGTGCGATAAGTAACGGTGAAATAAAAAAAAGAGTAAAAAACATACCCGAGAAATGTAGTGGTTGTTGTATGAAACTCGTGTTTTTCCCCTTTAATGTACAAATTTTGTTCAGATGCTTAAACACACAATGAATATGTTTAAGGTGATCCTCGAGAGATTCTGAGTAATCAAAATGTCATCAATATAGACGATAGCCCATCTGTGTAACATGTCACGAAAAATGTCATTCATGATGGATTGAAAGACAGATGGGCTATTGGCCAACCCCAAAGGCATTACTAGGTACTCATAATGGCCACAAGCTGTGGAAAAAATGGTTTTCCACTCATCCCCCTTACAGATTCTCACCAAATTGTAAGCGCCTCTCAAATCGAGTTTAGTAAAAAATGACACTTTTCTAAGTTGTTCTAACGGAATCAATAGCAACGGATAACAAAATTTAATTGTAACTTCATTAAGGCCCCAGTAATCAATGCACGGCCTTAACCCATGGTATTTGTAGTTCATTACCATGATAACATGGTAATTGTAGTTCATTGGAAGTCTAATACTCGAGTGACGGCTCCCTCTGGCAGCGAGGGGGAGGCGGAGCGGCGACCTCCTCCGTATCAACAGTCAATATATCTAAAATTACTTTTGTGTTAAATATGAATTTTCTGTGTAAACATCAACTAATGTAATTCATATCGTGCTAGAGGTGGAAATCAATAAGTTCTAAACAGCCATTTTGTTCAGCTTATTACTAAAACCAAATCTGCATGATATTCAAAGCCTGCACTGCTGAAATCTACTGTGCCTTGTTTTGCTGGATTGAGAGGTTGCAGTATAAATTGAATACTGTGTGAGAGTAAGAGAGAGAGTGTAGTAATATTAAAAAATCTACTATTATTGTTTTAGCTATGTCAATATTTGCTGTCCTTCAAATACATGACAATCCTCAGAAACAAGGTCAAACGCTGTAACTCTGAGACTGATGATAAAAAATGTTGAATTAAAAAATGATAAAAAACTTAACTAGGCTCATTTTTTAACCAAATCACTTTTTACCTTCTGGGAGTCCCTAGCGGTTTATAAGACAGGTCATGTCCTGGCCATTGTCCAGCCCAGAGTGATGTGTGGCCTTACATCTTGGCTGACACAGCTGTTGTGAAGTCATTCAGGTAGGGGATATTTACTGTTTATCTGCTGTTGCTCTGCCCGCAGAGAAAGAGGGTCAAAGACAATTCACATTTTGCACATTCAGTGAGTAATATGTCTTATCTTGAATAGACACATCACATCTCTTTGACTGAGCTCTGTGCGTCACACATGGGAAGCATACAAGCTAACAGCTTCTTAATATATGTAAGATCACTGTTTCCACAGCAACCACCTGTGTGTGTTTTATCCAAGAACACTGCTGAAGAAAATAACCCAGGCTAGTTTGCTGGTCTACCAGCCACAGACTGGTTTGGTCTGCTGGTTTTAACAGGGCTGGGACACTTGTCAGCTGTAAAGGGCAGAAGATTTGCTGACCAGCCAGAAAAACCGCTATGACTAACTTGGCCAGGCTAGGAGACTTGCTTAAATCAGCTCAGATCAGCAAACCAGCTTAGGCAGATGTTAAAATCCTTTTTGTATGGATTCCTTTCTGACACAAAACATCATAAAAAAAAAACTTAACACCATGCAGACCAAGCAAGTAAGTCCATGCCATGAGCCAACAAGAAAGATGAATGTAGGAAAGATTGATGTAGGAAATAGTCACTAATAGTAGATGTGGGTGGTAATGTAAAGACACTGGAAACATCCTCTGACACGCATTAGTCTAGTGGACACACAGCACAGTGTGGTGGTTGTCTTTGAGTCTGCTACTAAAGATCTTTGCTTCAACAAGATGGATGTGATTTTGGATGGTGGAGGCACATATTAGCACAAACTGCTGTCAAAAAAACTGTGAGGCATTGTTCTGTTTCAGAGCTCACTTTCAGAGCTGTGAGTCAGGGTTAGACAACACTGAGGCTATTTCACATGACATTAACATTTCCCAATGCATTAAAAACTAGAGTTTTTTCAAGAATTGTAACTTTGTGATTACCCCTCCCCCACCACACACACACAATCTTGATTAAATCAATTGTAATTATCTTGACACCCCCTTGGAAGTTTAAGGCCCCCTAATTGGCCCAGGCTCCATGGTTGAAAAATACTTGAAAAAATACAACAAGTTAAAGGTATACTGCATATGTTTGATAATATATCTCTCCTTGTACGCTGTAATATAGTTTTATATGTATATCATGTACCTTGTACACTTCCTGCTACCTAGCAACCACATACATTTATCTGAAGCACTGTTTATGTAGAGGTTATAGTGGCTCCTGGCACTTATGTTGAAAGGTCCAGGAGGTTTCACTGTAACTCATGAAAAGCATACGTTTATAAAAGCTTTAGGGGATCTTTATTCTAGCTAAACATTCTAATGTAGTTAATTGACTGTTCACTGTATGGTTTCGGAATGAACCCCATTGGGAATTGTCACCTACTTCATTGGTTTCCATGGCAATATTAAGAATGGGGGTTCAGACCCCCAAGGGCCAGATGCGATTTTGACCTGGTGAACATTTAAAGGTTATTTTAACCTGGAACCTTTGGACTTTAAGAAATTCAAATGACTTCAAAACTAATTTCCTTTCACATTATGAGGTCAAAATGTGTGCTAAGGTAAAAATAAATCAAGGTTGTGGTTCTGAAGGGATAGTTACTGACTTGAAAAGAACTGCATAATAAATAAAAAAGGCCACTAAGGCAGGGGACACTGGCGTCTTAAAAACTAAGTTGTATGATTACAGGGTCTTATTGTTACACTTGTCATGATAAACTAACAATATATTGGGAGAAAGAGATATACTGGAGTGATAAAAGAGATAATAGAGGTGGAGGACAGAACTTGTATCTTACAAAACAATCTTGCAATCTTATCTCCATCCAGAAGGTAAGTCAATATATGGTTACAGTTCATTTAGAACAAGATTAAAAGAGATGTATCTATTTCTTGAACTATTCTACACAATACAAGCACTACAGTAAACAGATTATAAAAAATAACCCCCCACCTGAGTGGTGAGTAAAAAAAGCAGTAAACAGTATTTTACTCATCTCACATATTCTCTAAATGACACAATGACGGTGCTGTTTGCTAACAATATTCAAGGGCATACAAATGTTTGTAATAAAAACATTTACAATGTAAAATAACATTTTAAAGTCATTTACGAAATATTTATGCCACCCCTGACAGATAAAAAAGTTATTTCTGGACACTTAGAAACAAATCCACACACACCTACACTAATATTACCAAATATTACACTGCAGCTATTAATTACTTTACATCCGCTTATCTGCAGTAGCTTACTATTCAAAAAATGCTCCAGCACTGTGATACCATTTGTGTTTGTAACATTAACATTTTAGTTTGTAACATTGTCATTCCAACCTGTCAGTAGTTTATTTCTGGTCATCCAGAAAAAGCCAAACATCCTACTTCAAGTCAATGATGAACCTTCAGCTGCTCACATACAAGAAAACAAACCATCACTATACACAGAAACAGCCATTTGCAGATGAATAAAGCATTGGTTGTGGCAGGTAATAGCTACAGGCTTTACATTTACATCAGTACAGCGTAACATCTGCTGTGTTTAACCTCCTGCATACACCACTGTAAACAATTAGCCTGATTAACTACGTTTAACCAACATGCTGTTGAACAACCCAAGAATAGACACCCAGTAAATCTCGTTTAGTCCCCAGATCTGATCTTTTCAGCTAAACATGCTTAAACAAATCACTGGAATAAAGCAGCATTTACCTTCTAGAACTTTTGTGTACCTTCTAGACAGTTTGTGTGACAACACTTGTCTCGTGTTAAGGCGCATGGTTAAAAATCATTTTAAAGGCTGAAGAAATACTGCATACAATGAGAATTCCTCAAATGGCTCCCAGAAACCCTGGCAATTACAGACACTCACGAATGGTAAGAACCCTGCCCATTTCTGTAGGAAATCCCATTACTGCCTAATGGAAGAGTGGACAGAGCAGTCGTCTGGTCTGGCAATGGGTACAAGATCTTCACCTGAAAGAAAACATAATAGTTCCTCACTGAGATCATCAAATTGGAGTGGGTCATCTTAATGAGTTTAGCATGTTGGCTATTTAGAGACTACACACACACACATCAGAAATTTGAGATAAGCACAGGCCTCTACTGGAATTCAATATCTCATTTAAAGAGAAAACATAAGAAAATGGTCAATAAAGGTTAAATAATTTATAGAGCCTACAGAGATCATTCACACAAAAACAGGAACATACAATGTTTACCAGAGCTTTTATGAACCCAAGTCTGTTCAGTGCCAGAGCACCACAGAGCCACAGAGAAGTCCATTTGAAAATGGTGGTTTGAGGTTCTTTGTGGATTCCAGTATGGTTCAAAATCAGCATGAAAGCAATAAGGGCTGATTTCTGGAAACGCACTGCTATTGATGCCCTATAATTTGCCTAATACAGTATAATACATTTTTCATTGTTTTTGCTTCTGCTGAAAGCAGGTTGCATTTTATGCATTTCATGCAATACATCAGAATGAAATTTATGTAACAAGGTCACATTGCGCCAAGTCTGACAGCAATGCAACTAAACAAAGTGTGAAAACAGCCAAAACCTCTTTCTCGCTTTCTTCATAGCATACATGCAGCACAATCAAGCATTTTATTCACAAAGATGAAAGTGCACCGTGACCCTCAGGTAAAACTAACCCGACACTCTCTTTTTATCTCTCTCAAAATACAACACTCCTCATGTTAATAAGGCCAGCTTTGGTTTCCCTTTGTTGAGCACTGCCAATGAGAGCCTCTTGTCCTCGTTCTGGTCCCTGCCTGCTGGGCTCCTGGGGGCCGAGGTTAAGTGACGGCAAGAACATCACACAAATTCAATACAAAAAGCCACTTGGGAGACCATCACCAGCAGCTAATCATGCACATACCCACGGTGCCTGTTGAATTAGCATTAACCACCTACACTGTAGTACTTTAGCCTTATCTTCATCATAAACGCTCAATATATCCTCTCTAATGCCCTGAGCAACACTTGGGGGTGTGATTCAAGCATAGACGCAGGACTTTTTTTATATCAAGATGTGAAAAGTTAATCGTGACTGGATGGGCCGAACAGAGAGGTATCAGGTAAAGATAAGTTTACTTGTAGGGAGACAGAGTGAATTAATCAGACTGGAGTTCTTAATCTTCTAAGTTGCTCGAGGATTCTCAGAGCTCAGGTGTGAGGAGTGGCCCCAGATAAGGCAGAGTCCCAGGGGCCCTGGGAATGTGCCACAACCCCCAAAACATCTTCTGATAAATCAAATACCACAAGGACAAAGCACAAGAGGGACCTGTAGCATAGAGACCAAACACATGCCAAGAGACTCGTGCAGAGCAGTGCTTGTCAACTGGTAAATTGTAATCCAAAAATGGGTTGTTGGTCGACTTTGATAAAGACAGCAGGAAAAACAATTATAAATTTAAATAAAAATGCAACTATCTATATGGTTATGTATAGTCTGTAAAGCAAAGTGAATAGACTTTTTTGTGGAATTATCTTCACTTATTAAAGGCAGTGGATCCAAATTCCAGTATTTTGGTGAAAATTAATCTGTTTGGTCAAAATTCATCACCGGGCCAAATTAGGCCAATGCCAACATGGACAGCTTGCATAATTTGCCTTATTCACAAAAAATTTAAACAAAGGTTAACAAACTTTTTTTTGGGGATATTTTTGAACACAATTCTGTTTTTGGGTGTCCCCCAAATGGTTAGTGTAAAAGATCAATGTAACAATGTTTGTTGCCACCAACAGAAAGTTCCATGGTATTATGAGGTATTTTTTAAACATGTACCACACTAGTACCAAACTAGCTAGTGGCCTATTTAGACCCCAAGGCAGCTCACTAGGGTTTGTAACAAAGCCAACATGTCCACACAGGCTGCCCGCTCACACTGTTCATTCCATACAATCAAAAACCTTAGACAGAGAGAAAGAGAATGATAGAGAAAGAGAAAGAGAGTGGGAGATCTTCAGGGTCATTTCCTGGATGGACTTACATATCTGTAGTGTCATTAATTCCTTGTCTGTCTTTATTTACCAAGCTGTCAGGTCAGAGGTGAAGACAATAAACACACTCTATGTGCTTTAAATGTACGCTTGATTTTCTTTCTAACATCCTCTTGTCTTGACTGTGGAAACAATGCTGACGCAAGCATCAGTGGCTGCTGTGGAGTGTGGGGTCATAGCATAGGTCCTCATTTACAAATCCCTCTGCCTTAAGTTTGTCAACAGCATGGGTCCCTGGGTGCCTGTCACATGACACCTTCCTTAACACAGAATCCAGTCTTCTAGGGCTGAGTGGATGGATTTTATATGCCTCAAAGCTCGGAGTGTAAACATGCCATTCTCAAGTGATATGAGTGAAATTCTCCTTGGCTTGGCTCACCGACAGAGGTGAGGCTTGTGTAATTTCAGAGGGGCAGAAGGTGATTGACTTAGCAAGCTTCATTAACATAGCAAACACTGGAAACTCTGTGTTAGCAGTGCAGATTCAAACACTCAAGCTTGTAAACAAATACAGGAATGCACTGCTGATGTCAATGTCAGGACTCCAGTCTGATCAGCCCGGGTTTGTATTGTTTGTTCTGTGTCGGAGCGCGTGGTGGTTTGGCAGATCGCCACGGGCTCCGCTGTCCGCGTCTGCCCCGCCCTCTCGTTTGTTCCAGCTGTGTGTCATTCAGTATCATCACTCTCACCTGTTTACTCGCTAATTCTCTCCCTTTATATTTTCCCTCGTGTTTTCCCATCATTGTCAGATCGTCTTGGTTTACCCAGTTTCCTGACTGTTATGTTTGTTTCGTTTAAAGGAAAAGTTATTTAAACTCTAAAAAAGCCCTGTTTAGTCCTGTCCAGTCTGCTCCAGGTTTTTGTCCCGTCCTGTCTGCTGTGTTCCAGTGTCTTGTTTGTCTTCCCCCTCGTCTGCCCGCTGGAATTTCCTTCCGGTCCCGAGTCCACTCGTCGTCATCATCACCACCGTTGGACTTACCTGCTCTTTGACGGTTCCCTGCACCAGTCCGTGCCAGTCTCCTGCCCTGGCCGTCAATTGGGTTTTCTGCGTTTTCCCTCTGACAGAACCATGACAGTCAAAGTCTCTCCCTTTAATTACAGCAGCTGCTAATATTTGAGGGGCAAATTCATTAAACAGTTGTGGCATGTTAGCATGCAGTATTTCACTGCAAAACCATGTGTTCATTCCTGTCTCCTTCCTTTCACATCACAGCTCAGAATGGAGACAATTCTTGTATGTCATCTGCCAATCAGCATTGTCAGGACATTATTATTATTTACAACATAAACTTTGTTTCCAGCTAAGATGGCAGCTCTCCCCAGGTACTATATATCTTCATGACTAAAACTAGTTTAAAAATAGCCAAGGGGCTAAAATCACATACAAGGTGGCTGTGGCATTATTGCCCATGAAAAGATGGTGGTAAATAGAAATTTATTTAAAATAGTCAGTGTAAATCTTCTACTTTTGTCTAGGCACATTTGCATGAATGAAACCCAAACTGATGAATGAAACAAACTAAATTTATGCGTTTGTTTGCAGAATTAACTGATTTTTCTCTAGTTTGCATAATTCCTTTTGTAAACTGGATACTAAAACAACACAGACAGTGCTATTAGCAGGCACATTTCACAGTTGTGCTCATTCTCAGTGAATTCCGTCTTTGGTACCAAAAAAAGATCTGACAGTTTTCTTGTTTCATCATTACCTGTACTTACTGTACACAATAATTTCCATTGATTTTGAAAAAGCATTAATTTTGAAATGGCATTGATTTCAAAATAGCTAGGGCAGGTAAGTACCTTCGCAAAGGAATATTGTTTTTATTCACACATCACGAGTGAATGAGAACGATCACAGAACGAGAGAGACTCTGCAATTTAATATCTCAGAAATAAGCCTGTCATACTGTATCACAGACAAATATGAGCCCCCATCTCTCCACTACACATATATCTCTTATCATTTCATTTTCACATACATTATTTAAGATATACAGATGTCACTGCAAAAGCAACAATGTTGTAAGAAATTATAGTCTGCCTCGACCCAGATTCCACTACACAATGTCTAATGTTTAATCATGTTTAATCATGTTTCACAATGTTTAATCATGCTCATTTCCCAAAATGGCTTAATTATTATAGAGAAGAAGAAAGTCAACAGTTATGTTGTTTCTTGACCATTTGAGATGATTACATCCTGAGCAAATGGTGACCCATTGTAGCATGGAAGCGGGTGTGGGACACTGAGAACCATCTTAGACAAAGAGGTGTCAGAACATGATTAACATACCAACCACAACTGCTACGAAAGGAGCAACTTCATTTACATTAAGGGTAGTAAAAACTTTAACTATAAAAGCTTTGAGCTAAGGATATTCTGGATTCATTCCGACTCCGTTGAACCCAAGGTACAACATGTACTTTG
>JAZGTJ010003750.1:15876-33778 GCA_036877575.1 Botia almorhae
CTGTAAAAACCTTCCAGACATTTTAGGAATTATTGAGCTGTTGACTATATGGTTTTTACAATGCTCTTGCTGTTACATTAGGCCAGGTCTAGACTACAGGATTGAAATCGGAGCTGCTTCGATCATATCAAATATGTTTGATATTTAGGATTTTAAATTGGGATGATTGTGTCAGTACTTTCATAACTGTCAATAAGAGATGGAGGTGAATGACAGAACTGTGCGATCATAGAACAAGCTGATTGGATGGAGAAACGGATTGTTTAAGTGTAGCAACAACATGACAGCTTGTTTTATCCTTCTGTGAAAACATATCACAACCATTCCGTTAAAGACAAGAGGTGAGGAGACATTGTCTCAGTTTAAAAGTACACTGGGTGAGTGTAGAAAGATGTTATTACACTAGCAAATGTAAACATTGCTAATAATAAATTAAAAAATAAAATAAATAAATAAAATAAATAAATCTTGAAGTGTGAGGTTCTTCAGTATTGGATTCTGAGTTCTTTACAGAATCAGTGAATGGGCTCCTGGGTGGTTTTCTACACTGAAATGTTAAATATGTGATATCATCTAATAATACCACATATCTAATTTATTTTTGTCAGAAATTGCACGTTAGTTGCACAATCATTTTCTTAGCATTGACAATGTTCAGTTCTAAGCAACTGCTGTAAGAAGCTACAAACGCTCCACCTTCCACAGCACCCACACACACAATATAGTAGACAGACCTTATTTCTGTTTACAGATGTGATGTAACCACAAATCAAACTGACATTTTCCACAAAATTAGACCAGCTCAAATTATAAACTGTTATTAAAAAATAACTGTTGCAAATCAGGGTAAGGTAAGGTGACTATTGAACAGGGATGTTTTGTGTACTTGCTCAATAACTGATCTTTGTTCATTTTTAAAAAGTTACATATTGCAGCTTAGTAATCAAGAGTCAGAGGAGTTAGGATCCATTTGCAGCTATTTATTAGAGTTGTCAACAGGCAGGGTCAGATAAACGGGTAATCTGGTAAAGGGTAATCATTACACAGGCAATGGTCAGGGCAGGTGGCAAACAATCAGAAATGGTAAACACAGTCCAAGATCGGGGCAGGCAGCAAACAGGCAAAAACAAGAACAGTCCTAGATCAAACACAGAGATCACAACCAGAATGCAATAGGAAACCCACTCAGAATTGATGCCAAGGCAAATTAAGACTTCCCAAACATAGCTTGACTGTGTCCGGGTTATATAAGGGTGTGGTTGATGCAGATCAGGTGCCAAACAGGAAGTGATCATTCTCAGGTATGCAGCATTGTGGGAAATAGTGTCCATTGAAAAACCAGATCAGTATTCGGGAGATGGTTTCCTCTGGTGGCATGGTGGAGGTGGTACCGGAGCCTCCTCCGTAACAATATACATAAGGTTATACCAACAAAACGTATACGTTAAATTGTAAGAAGTTTGAAATAGCTCTTTAAGGTAACAATTGAAGATTACCACAAGAGCTTGAGCATAAAATGTTCTTGAAACATAAGAAGGTAGACCTAGGCTGAAAAAACCTTTTCAGCTGTAACTGAAAGCTTTAAATTTAAGAGTGCAAGAGAAAACACTTTATCTGTTGGGATTCACAATGGTTCTGTGATTTAATGAGTTCTCAGTTAGGACAGAGATAATAGATGTTTTAAAACTCAATCGTTTGAGAGCACACATGTTAGTCCACACCTCCTCTTACTGTTCAAGGCTGCTCTCTCTGTTCTCCCCATTGTTTCAAACTAAGCACCTACATCTGCACCAGGCACATTTACTTTCCAAGGACGTTCCTTCCTATCCGAGTTATTCTGAATGGATTACAGCAACACAATGACAGAGGGAAATGGACATTTCCAGCTGCTGATTAAAAAAAAACGGAATAGAAAAAAGTTTTTGAGCAAGAAAAAGGGATATACAAAAGAGGAGGAGAAAGGACAAAGTGTAAAGTACAAAGAAGAGATCGAGTCAGAGAGTATAAAAGAATGAGATTGTGAGATGGAAAGAGCAGTGTGCCATGCCAAAAAGTCTGAGTGCAATTAGAGCAGAAAATCCTTTGGCCCAGGTAAATCTGACAGAATTATTCTGTTTAAGTGCATCCAATGCAGACTGAAATGCATCCAATTATACTGTGGCATGCACAACAACATGTTCTGTGTGTTTGTGCAAGTGTGCAGATCTGTTATCCACTCACTCAATGCAGTGTCATTGGACAGCGGCAAACCAGCGCCCATAAGGGCAACAGGAAGATGATCAATTTGACCAACCTTGTTCCTGTGTCCGTGAGCTGTCTCCAGCACATTGCTTTATGACACGCTCACAACACCACTGGGTTGCAATACTGCAGCTGCATGTGTCAGTAGGCTCCAAAGTGTTTATCTGCAGTACATGAATTTGTTCGTCATTTGTGTAGAGATTTGGCAGCAGAATGTATTAGACACCACTGCCAAACCATCCAAATATTTTCTACTCTGGAGAAAGAGACCACAGATGGTTGAACTCTCACTTTCTCTCTCTCTTCTTCCCTGACATTCAGGGTCAAATTTATCTGTGCCGCTTTAAAGCACGGCAATTTAGTGCAAAACCCAGCATCTTATTTACATATCACCCATTATACAACTCAAGAACTTCTGCAGGATTCTGATCCATGCAGAAGACAAAAAAACAACAACATACAGTAGGTCTTAGTAGACTCAGGTTTGAACAACACATATTTTGTTTTCACAGACTTGTAATATGGAATTAATGTATTCACACAATAATTCTTATAAACAGAAACAACAAACTGCACATGAAACTTAATCTTTGATTCTTGTAAACAGATAAAATGACAAAGTTAGGGGGCCATGATGCAGCATTTATTTCCAAAGAAGCTGTTCAGAACTGCCTCAGGCATCAGAACACAGAAACGTGTTACAGTATGTGTTACTATCCTAAATCAAGAGGAGTACCAGAAACAGTATACGATATTTGTGTCTGTTCCTACAATGCAGAAAGACTTAAAATGACGAATGATTTGATGAATGATTTGATGTGAGAATTGTTGGGGTTTTTTTTGGGGATGAACAATTCTTTTAACCCTTTGACGCCTACACTCACATCAGTTTGATTGGAACATTTAGTGCGTCTTATAATCACCTGCTAAATTCAAATCTGTATTTAAACCAGGAATAGTGGAAAACGAGAGAGTGAATCTCTCAGCGCTTATTATGTGTCACAGTTGCTAGCATTTTCAGTCACATAGTGTTCCACATTTTTTTACCACAAACTTACATTTTTTATTAAGATTTTATGTAATAGACCAACACAAAGTAGCACATAATTGTAAAGTGGAACGAAAATGATACGTGGTTTTCGAAATTAAGCAAATAAAAATCTGAAAAGTGTGGTGTGCATTTGAATTCAGCCCCACTGCGTTAATACTTTGTAGAGCCACCTTTCGCTGCAATTACAGCTGCCTTTTGGGGTATGTCTCTACCAGCTTTGCACATCTAGAGACTGAAATTGTTGCCCATTGTTCTTTGCAAAATAGCTAAAGCTCAGCCAGATTGGATGGGGAGTGTATGTGAACAGCAATTTTCAAGTCTTGCCACAGATGCTCAATGGGATTTAGGTCTGGACTTTGACTGGGCCATTCTAACACATGAATATTCTTTGATCCAAACCATTCCATTGTAGCTCTGGCTGTATGTTTGGGGTCACTGTCCTGCTCAAGTCTTGCTCAAGTCTTTTGCAGCCTCCAACAGATTTTCTTTCAGGATTGCCCTGTATTTAGCTCCATCCATCTTCCCATTAACTCTGACCAGCTTCCCTGTCCCTGCTGAAGAAAAGCAGGGACAGGGGTTGTGTTTGGGGTTGGGTGGTCTGTCTGAAAATTTCGAACTTACGCTTGAACTTAAGCAGCACTATTAGTAATTAAATAAAGTTATTGTCAATGTTGTTTCTTCTTCAGTCTTAGAAATCCTTTCTATGTAAATGAGACTCATTTCAGAATGCACCTGACACTCCAAGCTCAGCACTTTTTGCCAGTTAATGCAGCGTTAATACTGTAACACCTGCAGATAACTGCTTGTAAATTAAGGAATATTTAAAAGGGATGTTTCTATACATTTTCTATTAATCAACCACAACATCACTGTACAACTTGGTTCCACAACACTAACCCTGACAACAAGAACCTGTAGTGTTTGTTGACCAGCTGGTCATTATCACTAACATTCATGCTTTGTAGGCTAGCTAGTAGGCTAGCTTGTCTTCAATTATCCATAACGCAAGCATCACACCCCTTACTCCTCTAGCTGCCTGCATCAGTTTCAAGGCTTTGACATTGGCCTTCGGGACTCCAACTAGATCAGCAGGCTTATACCTCACACACCCCCACAAATCTCCGCACCCGTACACAACAGTACATAAGTTAGCCACACCTGCTGATCGCAAAGTCACTTTCCAGAACCTTTACCTCTGTGGTGTTATGAGTTTTTAACCTTCAGCAGATCTGCTGAGAGCATCAAAACCTTCCGGAGACAGTTAAAAAAATCATAGATTTGTATTTACAACACATCGTTAAGTTTTGGTTTTCTGGGTTACTTTAGAAAAACAACCAAAGGATACTGGTGATCCCAGATAGTTCTTAAAAGAGCGGTGCAAAGGAAAAGCACAACACCACCTGTCCAAATCTGATTTATGAGAGAGAGAACAAATAAGGGCAGGTGTTTGCAGGGAACACTGCAGCATATTGGGGAAGGAATAACTTTTTAAATGCTGTGGAATTGACTTTGGATTGCCTGCTTCAATTAGTTAGAGCACTATTTCCCTATTGACGCCCAGTGCTTATAAATATAGCCTTCAGATGATATTAACAAATAACTTATTATAAAAGCAATTCATTTTCATATTTCTTATTTTCTTATTATTCTTATTTTTTTTATTTATATACCCCTTTTGCACATCAGTCATAGTATAGACAAGGAAACTGTTTAATTTATGAGTCCGGGCAGACCTGATTCACACTGCTGCTTGCCCATGCAAAAATCACTGCTACAATGCAAGATGATTTAAGGTTCTGTTTTTCAACCACGAGGTCTCAACACATTTACAAGGGCACCTTAAGATGACTTGAAATGATTGAAAATAATCATTTAATATTATTTAAAATAATTAAATAAAGCAAAATCAACTAAAAATCTAAATATTTCTTAGTGTTTGTATGTTAAGCTCGTATGCTAGTATGTTTAAAAGAGTATCCTTCATGGCACAAGTAACAAGTAGTAAAAATTACCTTTGTCTAAAACTACCTGTCTTTGTCTTGTGAATTCCTCCTCTCGCTTCTCAATAATTTAATGTTACATCTCTTCTGTCTCTGTCAAAGTGTTTGTGTCTTGCTGAATGTGGTTTATTCTAATAAATGTAAAAATGAACCCTGTGCATACTTTCCTAGCACTATACTATTCTTTTGGTTAGTTGCCAATGCATGCTATGTAGTTCCTAAAGTTATTATTTAAAGAACATTGAATAGGTTTAAAACTTCATCTAATGTCACTCATTTAATGTAAGTCTATAGGATTATTCACCTGTTTTATCATCCTCCAGGTGACAATTGTAAATTTGAAAATGTAAACGACTTCTTTCTCTTAAAAGCCACACAATTCCATTCGTATGAGTAGCAAAAAGGGGGGGGGGGGGTAACGGTTAGGTTTAATACTAAGAGATATGGTTTGTTTACTGAGCAATATAACTGTAGTATGTATTATTGTGACTGCAGAGCTACAGCCTCTAGTGGTGGACATTGGGGACTACACCATATAGACAAAGCTAAGAATGACCTCGGATGAAGTGCAAAGTACATCAGACAGCAGATATATCTAACAAATTGGTGGTTGAGCTTGATTGACATTAATGTATGTGAAAAGGAAGGTCTGTAAGAAAGCCACTGTGAGGGTTTCAAAGACTTATCTGAGGTGCACTGCTTTCATTGATTTGTCAAGATGATTAGCTTTCATATCCACATATTACAGGACATGGCAGCTTCCAGCTATCACAATGGCTCAAAGGGATCTTCTTGATATGGAAAATTGCGAGTACAGATGCTGGGGACACATTGAATAGGGTCACGGGTGATGAGAGAGATGCATTGAGTCATGCCTTGAGGAGATCTGAGAAGGGCAACAAGAAGGTGAAGCTGCAAACCTACAGCGAAACTAACTAAAGAAACAGCTAAAGGACTTTCATGCATCTCTTTAGGGGAGTCTTTTCAAAGCCATGAAAATACGCCGTTTTAAAAAACAACATCAGAGTGAAGACAGGAAAAAAATATTTCAAATATTACTCATATCTTCTTTCAATAACTTTGTCTTTTTATGTACCCAATACCCAATACCTTCGCCTTTTTTATGTCTTTCAAACTGCAGCCTTATTGCCAAGGGAGGCATACAAAATGAGCTTGTGTGTCTACAAATGTGGCTGTTGATGTTTATGATTCTCTCTGCTGCAACTGTTTGCTGCAACCTCAATATCCGTAAAACAAGAAAGCATCACAAATTATTACTCAATAAGCGCTTTAGCTGTAAATCGATGAGAGTGAATGGCACCCTGACAAAGTGCCGTAGTGGGATATAAACAGGGTTGACAGGGTTCATGTAATTATATTTAAAAGGACAGTTCACCCTCATCACCCCATATTTACACTCATGTTATTCCAAACCTGTATAACATCTTTTTGGTTTTGATAAAAGCATATAAATAGGATATTTAAACAAGATATTTTGAAGTACAAAACAACAAGTACAAACAACATTGACACATTCTCAAACATACATTTTCAAAATATTTTCTTTTGTGTTCTACAGAAGAAATAAAAAGTCATACAGATTTGTAATGACATGAGGGTAAGTAAATAATAGGAAAAATCCATTGATGGGTAAACTATCTTATTTTGAACTACAGTATTTTGATCATGTTGAGCAAAATGTTTTTTAGTGATCACAGTATTCCTTATAAAGTACTTAATGCACAATAATTTATTTATTTTTCAGGTTATTTGTCACGTGTTAGAGCTCCTTTTTGATTGTGGACCTTTTTCTACAGTATCTACAAACACAGAAACACAAATCTATATAATTGTCACCAGACCCACATGGAATCTGCTGCGAACACTCTGTGGATTTCCGTGGAATGTAGCGCCCGTCATTGACAAATTAACACACCCTGCGCACTTTTAGGGAGTAGGCTGCGCTGTTTGCCTTGACGGTAATTATTGAAAGATATTGAAAGTGAGCACTAACAATTGATGTCAGATATTTAAAATGTCTAAAAACTTACCATGGATGAGTTATTGAAATGTCTCTGTCAGTTACCTGAGGCAACAGACGGCAATGGATCATTTCAGATCTGTTCACCACCAAAAATGATGCAAAGTCTTAACAAAAGTCTTATCACAATAAACACTAAATTTATCACAAAAACGTAAAAATACATTGTATAAATCTTTCAATTTGCTAAAATACAGATATAAACAACAACATTCTAAATAATCTAAATTTATATACAAAATAAAATTATATAGCCTTGATGTGCACATTGTCTGCTGGTTTAAATAAACTTTTTTAAAATTTCTTTTTACTAATTTGGTGTATTAAAAAGTATAATAACAGCCTCTCTATTGCATCAATTAATCACTCAGTCAATCACTCTATCAATCAATCTATCACAAAGCTTCTCTGCAGGCTCCTCCAGTTTTTCAATGAACTGAATTAAATCTGCTTTCATCTGCAATTACATACATTTTACAGAGACCAGTATTAGTCTTTTAAGGACTTTAAAGGGACTTTATAGGGGAAAAGTGTAATAGAATGGGATGAAATTATAACAGAAACTATAAACTCAAAGTTTTTCTTTAAATTTGACTTTAATTTATGACCGCTCATGACAAGTGAGGTCCCTGTTAGTTTTTCTTTCTTTCATTCTTTAAAATCACAAGATTATGAAAAAAGTCAGTCAACAAAAAACAATGGCCTTTTCATGTTTGAAAGCAGTCATTATTTTGCAATTCTCTTTGATGAAGATATTAACTTAAAATCTTTGTGTTGTTCAAATATGAGCATTTAATAATTTAACAGCTCTACATATCCATGTGGAAGAATTTTCACAGCTTTAGTTACATAGTGAAAAAGGCGTTTCTTAAAGACATTGTTTTTCCTGCCTTTTGCGGCAACTTATTCAAAAGCAAGTGTCCAACAGTACATGATCTTAGAAAGAGCACTGGATGTATGCTTCAGAATCTGGAGTTACTTTATGCAACGCTTTGTCTTCCTGTGAGCCATGTTAACAGTGAATGCAGGCAGAGATTAATCTGTTTTAGACGATGAGACCTGAAATAAATCCTTTAAGCCGAAAGTATAAAATCTTCATTCAGATGAATTAGAAATGTGACAAGCTGTGTCAGGTAGGTGTCACTTACATTGTATCAACTAACCTTGTATCAACTAACCTGATTTCAGTATGAATATAGCATGGCTAAACCATATTATAGGGAAGAAATACAGTATGGTTAAACGTATTAAAAGATATGAACAGTTTTAATTTAGTATGGCTAAAAGTGTTGAATACAGTATTGGTAAGGATACTGAAGAATATGAATACAGCACATTACCAAACATTTGTTGAATTAGAACTTTGATCATTTAACAGATATCAGGCTAGTACCTCACCAGCTGTACCAAACAGTTTAACAGCATATGACACTCCTCATCTAGAGCTGCTAGCTGAAATCAGCTGAATGGGTGACATTATGGACATGAGCAATGTAGCTGTAAATTTGACACAATCCAGCAGAGAAAACCGTGCACCCTGTAGAGAAAGCCTTTCTGTTCTGATGCTAATCTTTCTGTGTGTGTGCGTGTGGGCAGCCGATTTACTAATTTTATATGTTGTTGATGAATAAACCACACTGTAACTTTTTGCTTCACTGGCTTTATAACTCACCGAATGATCTGACTATATACCTATGTGCTACTTTATCAGTGCATAAACATACTCGCTTGTGGAAAATCAGTTGTCTTGTAATTTCAATCTTGTGGCTTGGTTGAAACAGCTTGGCTGGTCCAATCTGTCGTTAGCTAGTCCATCTTGGACCAGCAACACACCAGGCACCAGCTGGTCATACCAGCTTAAAGTGGTCACACTGGTTTTTGGATCATGACTGGCCAACCATCCAATGAACAGCTTGGACCAGCTAATGTCCTGCTAGCTACCAAACAGTTTCCAGCCTTTTCCACCTTTTTAAATGGAATTTTCTGAATATGTTCATGTATGGTTTGTTCAGAGCCACAAACTGTCTAGTGACCTTTCTGCTAATTAGAGTTGTTTTACTGAGCTGCCTCCAAAGGCATTTAAGACACAACAGAGATGCACATGACTAGCATTATTATGCTGTTTTGTAGAAACATTTGATTTGGACATATTCTAAGGCAGCAGAATACCTGAGGTCAGAATACCTACAACAGGTCAGAGAAAAAAAAATCTAAGATTGCAGATGAATTTAGAGAAATGTTGAAATATAATTCTATTAAGATGAATTAAGGAATTGAAACATTATTTTACCTATAATGTGTTCCTTGTATTTTATGCCTATTTAAGTATTACATCATTATCTTAGTAACATGTTAATGCTAGTCTCCACTAAAATCAATAATTGGAGTATTTAACTTTCTACTTAGAACATAGGAACCAAACTCCATTTAAAGTTATAGTTTGAAACACAGCTCCTGTTTTGCCAAGTTGCAGGTATTTTACTTTAGCGGGACCCATAAGGATGCATAGTTAATGATTTGTTTACATTAAGGCAAATACTAAAAAAATGTGAATAATGATTTTATCAGTGAAGTCCCTTGATGATAAAACCTGCAGATATGAAACCTGAGATGAAACCTGCAGTGTATAAAACATGGCGTGTTAGCTTTTTGTTGAAATTTATACATATTTTATTCTTGGTAATTTAATTTCTTCTTCGTTTACATATAAATACCTGTGGAGCAAATGCTGACATGCATCAGTCAATAAAAATTCTTTCATGGTCAGACGTTGGACATTCAGTAGGAATATCCCACATCTTACTGATGGAATGCAGCATTAGAACATATATCTGGCACGGGCACACAAGGAAGAACCCAGTCACAGACAGCGATTCACACAAAACAAGGGCAATGGAAAATCAATATAGAATATAAACGATAATGAACTTAACAGGGACTAATTAACACATGAACTCAAAAGCACAATAAAAAAACGGCAAAACCAGTGACAATACAAAAAACATCAGAAATACACAAAGACGGACTTAAAACTTTAAACATTCAATGAACATACAAACAAGATGACAGATGTAAACAAAGCCAAAGCCATGTGCCTCCACATAGAACAAACACCCAGAGCGCGAGTCTAGACTCCGACTCCTGAAACCAAGACCTGACAAGACGAGTTGGAATCTAGCCTCACGCTCTGACATAGAACACAGGGAATATGACAATATCTCACTTAAAAATACATTTGATATATCTTAAGAAGAGCCGTCAATCAGCTATTTAAACAAGCTGATTGGCTAAAATGTGTCGTTTTGCACATTCACAGCACTTGAAATGGCTTGAAACGTCATATTCGTTTAGGGCAGATGTGCTCATCATCATCATTGGTGAGTTGTCACAACATCTGACATCATGAAGGTGGAAATTGTGTTCATCATGTCCAACAGTTTCAACAGTGATCCGCTGCCTGGGCCACTCTCATCTAATTCTGTTGCATTGGCAAACAAAACCCAAAGCTGTGCCAGCTGTTGTTCATTTGCACTCAATCTCAGCCTCTCGTTCTTGTTCCAAATCACCCATCCCATTATACAACAGCTGCATTGCCTTGCTCGCATCGCCAGCTCTGCCAGGATACAAATATCTCTATTATTCCATTTATCTGCTGCATTAGGGCTGTGATTTTTCTCCAACCCCCCTGAGTGTTAACACCAAGACCTGGGAGCTCAGAGCTGGGGAAGGCAGGCAGTTTAAACCTGTCATAACTTAAAGAAACATTAAATCATGGGTCTGATAAGACCTCTGGGGGTTTGGTTGTCAGAAACCAAGGCCAAGGGAACACAGAGGCTAATGATGACATTATGTTTAGCCCTAGGTTTAACACTGACCCCAGTTTCACATAGCTGAATAAATCTTAATGTCCTCATTAGTGAGGCAAATGGGCTGAATTTGAGCTGCCGGTTTGCACCCTGTTATACATGGAAAACTAAACCATTTGACATATGGCACTTCAGCTCAGTGTGACAAAGCAAAGTTAAACTCGGCCCAGATCAAAGTTTTATGTCTGGCCTAGACCACAATTTATTCATGGCAAGAACTGTCCACTTAGACAAAGCTGTCTGACCTGCATGTAAGTAACCAGCCACAATTTGTTTTGATCTGATGGCCAGGGGCCATCTGTTTCTTTAAAATAGGCTAAAGCAATAAGGTGTTAAATAGGCAGTGTGGTTTAAATAGCTGAAAGGTGTTGACTGAAAATAATTACTGCATTTTATTCAAATATAATCATAGCTGTGTTTAATCATATCTAAACCCATCATATCTATTGATCAAGGGCCAGCATCTGTTTAATAAGCAATAACAAACCAGTAGAAAAAAATAAAATTAATAATGGCATGGAAGTCATCAAGAATATCTGTTCAGAAAACACTGAAAATTGAAACTTGGTGATCAGACAACACTTGTCTATAAGGCTCGGAAATTAAAGTAGCTAAATTTGACCAGAATTTGGTCCCTAATAAAGGAAAATTATGTCTGAGTGTAAATTGGCTCCAGTTTCCAAGATACAGCTTTAGGTCATCAAAATATACATCAAAATAATTCAAAATTAGAGATTATACAAAAGAAGATTATGTTCCATAACTTTTCTGCAAAATGTGATATAGCAATGAGAATAGTGCCACACCAATCATTATAAATGTATCTTTTCATTGATACCAACAACATAACATTTTCATGCTTTTTTCATGAAAAACTTTCACAAGCCACCAAATGTAACTGTATGCATAGATCTGGCCAAGGCAAATGCATTGTGCAATAAAAGACCTATAAATAACAGTTAGGTAATAATCTTTAGTCTCAAAGTAAAGATAAAGTTAAAAACTTTCATGTGGTTCCATTTTCTATAATGAAGGGTCAGAAGAACCGGGATCCAGCGATTTATTATCGTAGTCAAACAGGCAGGGTCAACAACAGGTAAACGAACACAACGTAGGCAAGGCGAGACAGAATCAATAAACAGGCAATAGTCAAGGAAGGCAGCAAAACAATCAAAAGGCATAACAACAATCCAAAGGTCAGGCCAGGCAGCAAACAGACCATAACAATAAACAATCCAAAATCATACACGGTAAACCAGAATGCAAGGGAGACACACTCAAAATTAATAGCTGGGGAAATCAATACTTTGCAAAGAACGTGAGCACAGAGTCTGTTTAAATAGGGTGTGGTAATGAACAGCAGGTGGAAGCAGTCAGTCCCAGGCATGGTGCATTGCGGGAATTGTAATCCGGATATACACTGATTAGAATTTGGGTAATGGTTCCCTCTGGTGGCGTGGGGGAGGCAAAGCCTCTTTGTCAAGAAGTTACAAGACATCATGATCATCAGACCACCCTTGTAGGCAAATATACTTGCCTGTGTACAGATAATTATAAATCTTTATCAAAATATGTAAGAATTAGCACATTTTATCTCAGATGTTGATCATTTCCCAAAAATGCATCACAGTATATATTAATCACCATTCCCCCAAACAGAAGCATGATTTTCTTTAAAAGAAGAGCTCCCAAAACATCAGAAATAACCTATTTCATAAGAAAAGCACTAAAAGATTATCTAACAATACTTATGTCACTGTCTAACTCTGTACCCCTGAGGCATTACATGCTAATATGCTGCTCAGTAAAAGTCAGAGCTGTGTGACGTGAAATAAACTTCAAAACTGTTTAGAATTAAACATGTTCTTTACAAAAGAGAATCACATAAAAGACTATATTAATACATTCTAAAACAAGTGCTGATAGATGAAATCTGAAGTTCCAGAAGCCTAAAGCAAAAAAACATGACAAAGACCCTTTAAGCGATGCAATCTATAAGTACAGCTGCACCGCAGCTGCACATGCAGCTCCAAAGCCCACAGCACATGCAGCTCCATGGGGCTTTACCCTGCCAGATAAAAGAAAGCTTTGGAATTGATATCTGACCCCTCTCATCCAACATTTGAGTGCCAGAGTGATCAATAGAACTTCAGACACCAAGTTCTTATGTATTAATAAAGGCTGAGCCATTTACTATTTAACATTTTTGTTGCTGCTTTGCATTTGCAAGGCATTGCTAGGCAGTTGCTAAGGTGCTAGTCCAAGTCAACAGAGTTTTCATGATATAGTTCCATTATTTACCGCAAGTAAATATTAAAGAAAGTAAGTACCAAGTAAGTACCATTTCTTGATTTAAGATATCATTTCTCCATAGCAGAAAAGGATGAGTTACATATGATTATTTAATACTAAGCAAAAACAACTTGCAATTTGTCTGTCCTGTCCAAACTAAAGACCAATAATGCTGCATGACATGCCACACTCACAACCAAAGAGATCATGTGTGATCTGAAAAACAGCAAATAATAAACAGCAAAATGGAACAGTGGGTGGGGCTGCCTAGTCTAAATGTCCTTTTGTTCATTGATTGTCATGGTCACAGCTGGTTAGAAAACAATTCAGATTTACACAGAAGAGATATCACGCTTTTAATCGCTTGCTGCTTTATTGCATCATGCCCGGTTAGGACACAATGTAAGTATAAACAATATCAACAGTGATGCTTGCCATAACAACCCCTGCTAACAAGTTCACCCGCTCTGCATTCTGCTTGCATATTCCTCCTGTGCTATAATTCCTGCTCTAATTTTCTGCTCAAGTCTTGAAAATTAAATCCCAAGCGACTTTGGAAGAAAACTGGAGTAGTTCACAACCGAGTTAAAAGCAATGGAGTGAAACCTCTGAAGCCTGTCAACATTCCAAAATCTAAAGGAATATTCATCCACAGTATAGGGTGTAGCGGTGCAAAAGTGACAGCATGACATCAATGTCGCTCTAAACATTTTATGTGTTGTGAATTCACAGCACTAATCACATGAGGATGTCCCAAATAAAGACGCAACATGACAGCATCACACAAACACAGGCAACCGCACCTTATCTGCATTCCACACCTCAGGTGTGTTTGCTCAACGAAGTACGCTGCGCAGAAGATTTCTTATAAAGTTTGATGAGATTTTAATCAAACATCTCTTCATGCAAAGACAAAATGAGATTTTTGCACAACAAAAGCTGCAGCTCAAGATGCATAAGGACATAATTAATCGTTTTAAATGCATTGCAGTTTTCTTATGACAGCTGCGCTAATTCCACCTCATAATCCACTCACGACCAAAAGCCTTAATCAATAGAGTTCCATTAGCCTCGGCTGGACATTTTCAGACATGTATTAAAGATGCAGTATGATCAGATAATCTACACCTGAATGCTGCTGTCATTTCTGCTAAAGTCTAGCATACCATCTTGACAAACTAATCTGAATGCACAGGTTTTAAGAATTCTTGGAAATAATGTATTCTATAAAATAAAAGTAATTAACAATAACTAAAGCTGCAATCCATAACTTTTGCCTCTCTATTGCCATTTCTGTTTAAAACATAAAATTGCAGGTTACTTCACATACTTTGTTGAAGTCACATGAAGCCAAACTGAAAATCCCCTCAAAACTGTACCAAAAATATCAAATTGGGATAAGGTAAATAGACTTGCTCAATAACCGTTTTTACCCCAAAAAATGTACAGATTGCAGCTTTAAATAAATATAAATTAAATGAGCATAAGACTGCTTACTTTGGTAACAGTTTCAGCAGTTACATAAATGTATTGTGTATTATCGTTTCATTGAAATTCTACTATCTTAAATTCAAATTTAAAACAATTTAAATGCTGTTGTAATTCAAATTGATTTAAAGGCATTATTCATTCATGAACAATTCATAACTTATTCATAACTTTTGAAAGGTGGACAACCCTTGTGAGCACCACAACTTAGCATGTTGTGAGCATGTGAGCTAATTGTTATACCACAGCTTCAACAATTTTACTTATTTATTACAATAATTTCTTTAATTAATGCTAAATAATACATGGGCCTAAACTAATTTCCATGTCTAACGTTTTATTTTAAATATTATTAA
The DNA here is from genome assembly GCA_036877575.1 of Botia almorhae. NCBI lineage: Eukaryota > Metazoa > Chordata > Actinopteri > Cypriniformes > Botiidae > Botia > Botia almorhae. The sequence continues at coordinate 31,212 of JAZGTJ010003750.1, forward strand.
TTATTTAAATGTGTGACAATTCACAGTAACACTTTCTGGAACAGAACCCCTGTTTGACTACAGAAGATATTGCCATAAGGGAGCAGTTAGTCATTTTTCAGTTATTTTAAAGACATATTTGAAACATTACAACTCATATAAAACCCAGCACTTTACAAGCCACCCTCAACATTACCATTAAAATGTTAAACATTTTAAAATCATCTCTTTATAATGTTTAACTTTGACTGTGAATCTACTCTGATCCATTTATACATGTCTTATTACTACCGGAATGGGAAACCTTGTTCCTGGAGGGCCAGTGTCTTGCAGAATTTAGCTGATAATACTCACTTGCTTGTAACCTTCTAGTAATCCTGATTAGCTGGTTCAGGTGTATTCGATTAGGGTTGGAGCTAAACTCCGCAGGACAATGGGGCTTCAGAAATGTTCCCCATCCATGTACTACTACAACAAATCAGCCAGCTCAAGAACAGGGACTGTTGTGTTTCAGCACCATGGACAACTCAAGAGAACAGCCTGATGTATTTCAGCATGAAGCAATCCAGGGCTGAGCTCATAATCCGCAGGCAAATAAAAACCACATCATGACATGCTGCATTAATTATTATTGTAAAATGTGTGGCGGAGGACAGGGCAATTGCTTGAGAAGTGAAAGTGGCACCTGCTGTTATGATAGCTGCACCATAAACCATGAATGACATTTAAACTGTCAATTCGACACTGATGTGGGTCTTAAGTCAGTCTAAGGTGTTCTAAGGTGTTCACTGATAAACACACAAGTTAAAATTGGGCCAATAAAACCTTGCACCCTAAAACTGTGTTCAGAGGAACATTTAAGGTACCACATTCACAACTTTGATGCTGTACAAAGAATGAAGTTATACCCCTGTAAACAAACCCTTTGGGAAAATGTGATATTAATAATAGCACCAATGTGTGAATCTGGCACACAACGTGTATTTCTAAAAACCTTAAGCAAGTAACACAATGATAACAGGTTTATATATAAAGCCCAGTGTCCTATAATAAGAGTATTTAGGGTGACAGCTGGAGCTTGTAAATTTTGGATGCATAGCACTGGGAAATCAAGCCGTTGTAATTACAGTAGCTTTAACATTTCACTGCACTTTTCACTAATGAACAGAAAATGATTGGCTGGCAACTGCTGGTGTACTAGCTGTTTCTCAAGTAGGACTGCAATCATGGTCAATAGCTTAGATCCAAACACTTTTTTAGCATGTTGTAACCAACACTGTAGCAACCAATTAAAAACCCTGACAATTACATGCAACAGAAACTGTAAAAAGTCTGATATATACATTTTTATGTATATTATTGATTAATGTACATGAGAACAGAGCATGCACACATTTGTTAATGACATTTAATGAGTCTGATCACAGTTTTGTCTTGCTAATGTGGGGTCTTTAGTGCTCTGCCCAACCAGCAGGACAGAGACTGATATGTTAGCATGTACTGTATCTTCCCAGAAAATCTCTTGTACAATGAAGCCACTGGGAAATATCACAAGATATGCTCTTATCAGAGCACACTGTGTGCTATAACCGACAAAAGAGTCTTTTAAGCCCTCACGCTCAACACACAGGCAGAATTGATACAAGGAGATACAAGGAGAAAAAGTCAAACAAGTAAATCGATAAGGTTTAAATTCAGAGAGTTGAATCAGGAGATCTGCGTGGGCTTGCTGGTTTGATGGGTTGAACGGATCACGGGTATATTTGGGATGGGGTCGGGAGTCCCACTATTAATCTCTATTGTCAACGGACCCATCCACTGTGCACACATGTCCCATCTGCTAAGGTTATTTTAGCCCAAGAAACCTGAAAAGACAAGCGAGCTGCTTGTCTCCGAGCTTGTGACTTGAGGCATTGAGTCTGAATAACTGATCTGAGGTTTCCTACAGGCCAAAAAAATGAGAATGATCCAGAGTAATCAAGATCGGGACACAGACTGTAATGACACATAAACAGAGGGGATCCAAATGCAAGTGAGTTTAATTAAATTAAACAGTAAAGGCAAGCACAGGAATGAGATGAATCCAGAACAGGTAACACAGCTCCGATGCAGACGAGGGCGAGGCTCTCTGCTAAACATCGACGGCTCCTCTGTGGAGATTGTCAAGATACTTTCTTTCAATACTTTGTGAGAAGACTGAGGAAAGCACATCTTCCACCCCCCATCCTCACTACATTCTACAGAGGGACCATCGAGAGCATCCTCTCCAGATGCATCACTGCCTGGTTTGGGAATTGCACTGTCTCGGACCGCAAGACCCTTCAGCGGGTAGTGAGGACAGCTGAGAGGATCATCGGGGTCTCTCTTCCCTCCATCATGGATATATACACCTCACGCTGCATCCGCAAAGCCATCAGCATTGTGGATGACCCCACACACCCCTCCCATACACACTTTACCCTTCTACCGTACGGTACCGCAGCATTCGGACCCTCACAAACAGTCTGGGCAATAGCTTTATTCCCAATGCCATCAGGCTCCTCAATAGTCAGTGAAACTGGAGTGAAGAATTTCACACACACACAAAC
>JAZGTJ010003751.1:0-33777 GCA_036877575.1 Botia almorhae
TTTTACTACAGTTTACACCCAAAAAAACGGTTACTATAGTTAAGCCACGGTAACCACAAACTGACCATGATTTTGCTACAGTAACTATGGTTTAACAATGGTATTTGTAGGAAGTACACGTTTACTACACTTTTACAGTAGTAAAACCATGATTCATTTCCTTACGGGTCACAGTAAGTGATTCAAATGAACTGCATAGCAACGTTCTGCCAACCACCATGTACACCTTGGCAACCTTATAGCAAGTCACCCACACACAAACCAGAGGCAAACCTCACATTAATGAGTTTTAAAAGTAATTCTACTTGACAAAAAGCATGAGGTCTGTTTCACATTAGCCTTCAGTTTCTGCTAAATCATCTGATTTTATTGTATTACTGTGTGCTGTGAGCTCCAAGACTGATAGCAGGCTGAAGTGAGAACTAACAATAAGCCCTCGGGCTGGTTTTCCATCCTCAGGGGTTTTAAAACTAAAGCTGCAGGGGCTGTACAGATGTGGACAGACCACTGATGAATGTGTGATCATATCCATCGTAAAGAACATGGGGGGGTTCAACTTGATTCAACACTTCAGTGCATTTGGGGAATAAAGAATTTGGCATGAAGAAGGGCCCTACATTTGTGAGGCCCTACTTTATCGTCCAAAATAAAAAGTGTCATATGCTGAAAAATGGAAAACAGAGGGGGAGGAAATGAGAACGAGGTGGAACAGTAAAATCATTTGGGAGAGCTCCAAAGCGGGCGACTAAATTCATTCTGTCACGTCTCAGCCATGCGATTAAAAAGACTTACAGGTCAGAATAAAAGCATATTGTGCTTCTTTGTGACATCACTTCTAATTAGGGGAAAATAAGATAGGGAGATTCCCAAAAATTCCCTCTGGGATGAAAAGGGCAGAACTGTGATGTTATTTGCCATGTTGTCATGTGGGAGGGTCTTCCTGCTGTCTGCCCTCCAGTCTGTACCCGTTCAGTGCTTAAATCAATGCATTCCAATCAGAAATTCCCTTCAGCTCAGAAATCTCTGAGAAAACCTTCAAGCAGGAGCTTCTTCAGATTTATGTGGATGGAAATGTTTTGGGTTAGAGAGATGTTGGTGCTTTTAGACCTTGGCACTCTTTCTCTGTTAAGTTAGATAAGCTGTAAATGGTCAGACGTGGGAGGGGTGTGATAGATGATCTGTACTCAGACATGTCGTCAGAAACTCAAAACATTTTTGCTGTCAGCTCCCCAGCTAACGAAACATTTGGTTAATGTTAACAAAACATTGCTTAATGTTATCTAAAAGTTCTCTCAAAGTTAACAGAAACATCAGTAGAACCTTTTTAATGTTATATATCATATCAAAAATGTTATTCTTAAGTTGTTAGTGGAACATTTTTTACATAATTAAAGTTGAAATAATGTTCTTTATCGCAAACATTAGGGAAACATTCTTTCAACTTAAAATTGTTAGATGGGTCTGCTTGTGCTCCTGAATCTGGACCCCTGAACAACACACGTGTCTGTTGCACAGATATTGCACAGTTGGTTGCCAGGCTGTTACTGCCAGGGTTGCTAAGTGTTCTGTGAGGAATTGCTCTTTGCTTTGTGAATGCAAGGGTTATCTGGGTGGTTAGATGGTTGCTGGGGTGTTTCAGGTGGTTGCTGGGGTGTTTCAGGTGGTTGCTGGGGTGTTTCAGGTGGTTGCTGGGGTGTTTCAGGTGGTTGCTAGGGTGTTTCAGGTGGTTGCTCATTGATCAAATCCTACAGTTCATGTCTGGAGCAAAAATGTTGCTGAAGGAGTTGTGTCAATTTTTAACACAGTAAGTGGTCTGTAAAATCCCTGCAGTCAAATATGAGCAACAGCAAACACCATGAAATATTAGAAGAGAGAACAGTTACTGTCTTTGTTATGACAAAATGACTGATAGACGTGAACACAGGCCAAACATTCACAGACGTCCTAATTCATGTTTAGGGAAGTTTAAATGAGTGTGAGTCAGTGACCAGCTGTGTTGGGTGTCGCTCTGCGTGTCGCTCTTCGTGTCGGTCTGTGTGTCTGTCTGTGTCTGTCTGTGTGTCTGTCTGTGTGTCAGGTATATTCCACTAAAGACACAGAGCTCTGGAGGCTTGACCTCATACAAGCAACAACCCTTCAGTTCAGGAAGCTGTGAGCAAAGATGTGCAAAGACAACATTCCTTCATGTGCTGAGTGTGTGAACCTTCTCATTCACATAGACCTGCTTTGCTGTTGATTTCTTGTGAAATTATCGGACAGTCTTCCGTGATGAATCATTTACTTCTCGCGTTACAGTGTGCCACAGTGATGTGTTCAGGAACTGAGACTCTGGCACGACAATCTTTTCCTGAAGGCAACTTATGCAAAGTTTGAAAAAGTGTATTGTGTTATGTCTGCTGGAAACAGGAAATATATGATGCTTTGGTATCGAGCTGTGTGAGATCAAGTTTGGTCATGTGACGTGATCAGTTGACTTAATATTTAAGTGGTAAACATCAAAAAGATCTCTGCTTTTTAACAGAGCTGTTTTCTCTGTCACAGCATGAAAGACAACAGGTTATTCCAGTCAGAGATACACTCGGTTCGGCCTGCGGGGAACTCTGCCCGTCCTCACTTATAGAATTAAAAATCCGCCCTGCTGTCAGTCAGACACAAAACTCTTCAATAAAGCAGCACCAGTCTGAAATCAGTTCAAAGAGGACTAACAAACACTGAATAAATGAGAAGCTTTAGTACAGACATTCCAAAGAAATGAAACCAAGATCTTTTTGTTTTGTGTGTTTTGTATGTTGTGATTTCAGAGAAAAGGTCAAACCCAGTGAGAAATGTGATGCTTTGTGATGTTTAGAGTTATGTCATATTAAAGAATCAGTCTGGTCTCCAGTTCATACATCCATGTTTCTACAAAACATCCCCCCGAATTAGACACACATAAGATCATTGCTGAGATACAGTGAGCGTATACAGCAGTACAGTTAGTGTGGATCGTACAGATCAAAAAGAATGTGACCAGAAATGTTTGAGCTCATATTGGAAGCTGTTTTCAGCTGAAAACAGTTTGTGACATCGAGATCTTCTGAAACCCTGAAGACACACGTGTGACTGCTGTGCGATTCGTTTTCTCAGGAGACAAGCTGAGAAGTCAGAGAATTCGCAACAGTATCAATTTCCTCCTTAATCAGTCTTATTACTGTTTAAAAGAAACAACTCCGATATCAAAGAGTCCGTTTATTATTGTGTAACCAAGCTGTCAAAAAATCAAGACAAACTGTTTCAAAACAAATGTGATATTTTACACAGTATCAAAAGAAACTGGATCAGAATATCAGTAAATCTCTCAGTATCTTTTTTAATAACTGGCAAGCAGAGCAGTTACAAAACAATAAGAGCTAAAGAGGAGAAAGGGTCTAAATCTGTGAGTACTGCAAAGATCACCTGTTTACAAGAGTGGTTTATCTCTTCCAGATACTGTGCTATACATTGCTCTGTGCCCTGAGAATAATGGTACAGGCTGTAAAATACATAAATGAATGAGTGCCTCCACATTCTCAATCAGAGGAAAACGCTGAAGTGTGAAAACAAGACGAGTTCTCGCAGGTGAGCAGAAAAGCGTCGCGCTCCATCATCTGCACCGCCGGCGGTTCACATGCGCTGACTCTGATGGATCGCTTCCCTCCACAGATCCAGAACATCTCATGTTTCTTTACACATCACACTGATCAGTTATGAGGACATTCCCTCTGCCAGAACCGCTGACTGCCACCAGCACAAAACTGACCGAGATTCTGCTTCTCACAGACAGAAGCACAACATGTTCCCAATAGTCTTATAAAATATAACAGATACAAACTGTAGCTAAATATGTTTTTGGGAAACACTATTTCCCACAGCCCTCATAGTGCATACTGCTGCATCTGTGAACAAGTTTCATGGCTCTTACATAGTGCTGGACAGAGGGAAAGATAATAAGCAGCTACTACTGAAAGCAGAATAGTGCAAAAAATGTGATCCAGTCATTTAAAAGGTCAAAGTTGAAGTTAAGTTTAGGCCTGTACGTGCATATAATCACAGTTTGACAAGTTATTAATTAATGCGAACGTTTTGCGTTAATGGATATTGACCATGGCCAAAGTTAAACGAAGATTTAAGCATTTTAGCGTTTCCGTTTTTGTGCCGTAAATACGAACTTTTATTTTGAAATGATCCTTTTTGTTTGGAGTGTGACGTAAACTGTCTGCTCGGCTGTATAATGTTCAAATGAACGTCCCAGACTTCACGCGTTATATTATATTAATAAATCACAAACAAATCTTTCAGCTTTACACTTAACTGTACATTGTGCAATTACTATTTTTACTATAAAATATTAAACGAGTAAACCAGATTCCTGATTTGATTCATATACAATGTCTCTCAAAAGTGTCTGAACAATTATATGATCATACGATATCATAATAAATATTACATAACACAACATTTACATTGATAAATCCAATAGTAAGATTTTTATTGGTGATTGCAGCAGTTCTAAACAAAACAAAAAAAACAAGTTATTAAGAGTTTTACATGGATTGCTGTAAATACATTCTTGTATTTTAATATATTAATATTCATTATTATTATATTTAATGTACATTTATATGTAATAATTCAGCAGATCTTTATTTAAATTCATTCACAACTGAATAGACACAAACAATTCATTATAAAAGAACCACAAAATGAACAGTATCACAGTATTGAACACTGAAGAGTAAACCAAAGTGGTAAATCAACAGAACCAGAAAAATGTGTTTTATTGTGTGCATAGATCAGAGTAAAAATCATCAGCAAAAACAAAATCACTGTTTCTTCTTGGTAATGCAGCACACATCTGTGCTGACATCACACCTACATGCAGGTGCAGACAGCACAACTGCCAGCATGCGCTTGTGTGTAAGACACGTCTTGTGTCATCTGCTCACAGACAGGTAAGGAAATAGGGTTAAATCTAGGGTTAATTTAAACTGAATTTAAATTAAAAAAACTAAGTTTAAATTTTAAACTGTGCATAGTTTTAGTTTAAAGTCGTACTTTTTTCATGTTTTGAAAGATCTCAATAAAACAAAACGAGTGATTTGTGATATTTAGTCCTTATCTGTTAGCTGAAGTCATCTTTATGCTTTTAAAAATATATTTTTGCAGATACACACATATAAAATTGATACACTTTCTTCTGGGAAAATTACCCGTAAGATTCATTACTCTGCATCCACTCACAGGTGTATCAAATGTTTGGTTCAAGGAATTCTCTCTAGACTGGGAAAGTGACGGAATTAGTTATTGAAACATTCCGTCGGCACACAAGCTCTTTTGTGTCGTCTGGATCACGCGGCATTAAAGGGTGAAATACTCATATTATACTGAGCAGTGTTGAGTCCAGCCAGGAAATCACTGTGCTTTTGTTCCTGCTCAGTTCATCACAAATACTCTTTTGCATTGAATCGTTGCATTGTATTTTAAATCTAAAATCATTCATTCCTAAATGTTGCCAATCAAAATACATTTTGATTTAAAAATAGTGGAAACTGTGGAATCTGTCTCATGATGTAGATGCCAAAAAACCTGCTATAGGTTATTGATTAACCACTGGATGTAGTTCTTAAAACTTCGGAAACCCACAGAAAATCGGAAGGGCCCAAAAGCAAAACTTGTGCATCCATGGAAACCATCTTTATAGTGATCAATAGTGACCGACACGCCGGCCTTCTTCAGCCGCCTGCCGTACATCAACCCCTCGTCCCTCAGCACGTCATGCTCAAGGGTCATGATGTATGTCTGTGGCACGAGCTTCAGCACTTCCTGTTCAGCTAGTAGAGGAGATGCTCTCACATCCAGCAGGTCAGGCAGCATCTCCACCAGCTTCGGGTCACCCTGAAGCGGAACCACAGGCTTACAGTTCTTCTGAAAGGCCGCTGGAAGAAGCTGAATCCAGTTCATCTTGGATTTAGCTGCTGCTATTTTCTCTCCCTGATTCAGAGCTGTGTGGTTGTTTGCCAGCAAAGACGGAACAAGTCTGGGATCTCCATTGAGGTACTCCAGCCAAAAGCGGGCCATGAGTGGACGGTGTAGAATAGGAATGTTTCCATTCTGCTGGTAGGAGGGTGTGTTGAAGTCCAGAGCCTGGAGAACAGGGTACAGAAGAGCCTGAACTTTGAACTTAATAGGAAAGTTGCTGTCCAAGGCCATCTGTCAACAAACAGAAGAATAAACATGTATTTCAGTCATCTTTAGCCCCGAGCTGAAAAAACATTTACATTTATGCATTTGGCAGACGCTTTAATCCTAAACAACTTACATTGCATTACACTATACATTGTTTCTGAGTATGTGCAATCCCTGGGATCGAACCCATGACCTTGACGTCATTAACGCCACACTCTAACCACTGAGCTACAGGAAAACAACCTTCAGTTGTGCTTGCTTAAACATAGTTTGCAGTTTAATGTCTTGAAAAATGCGAGGTAGAAAAAGGATTTTCCAGATTACTTTTCAGTTTCTTGGCTTTGCCCTCAGTACTCAAATGTTTGGCAGTGCAAACACTTTCATACCTGCTGGGTGACCGCAGCAGCTAGATTCCCCCCAGCGCTGTCACCTGACACGGCCACTCGTTCTGGATCTATAGAGTAGCGAGCCAACACCTCTGCTGTCAGGATGTGCCTGCAGCTCTCAAGAGCATCATTATACTGATCTGGAAAACGTGCCTCTGGGGCCAGACGGTACCTGAACATACAAGCACAACAAATGATGCAAATAAAAGCTGGTGATTTATTCATTCAAAACACTTGTGGATGTCGCAGTAGAGTCCATGCGTCACTTACTCCACAGATATCACAACTGCATCCAACTCCTCAGCCATCTCTCTGCACTGAAGAAAATACGTCTGCATCTCTGTTAAACAGACACAGCGATCAGTGAAAGAAAACGAGCAAATATTCAAATATTTATTACCGGGAAAGGTTATTTCCTCCACTTGTATAATAGACTGAGTTAAGCAGTTGATGGAATTAGGGTTGCAAGATATATTGAAAATGATCAAAACATTGTAAATGTGTGAATCACAATAGCTGAATGATTTTAATACTTCAAAAGGTTTTGTGCAAGTTTTAGGCTGATGCAGAGAGACTGTCAAGCAAATGTTAGTTGGAATATATTTAATTGAAAATATTTTTATATTTAATATAAGTTTTACAAACCTAAAGCATTTTCGTAGTGAATATTGTAGTAGTGAAGTATTGATGTAAGTCAGCTCTTTCTACATGTTCGTCTACTACATCCAGTACACTCAAAAGAAGTCACAGGCTCATCACCTACTTCCACTGCCGAGCGTCCATCCTCCGCCGTGGAAATAAACCACGCCCCTTTTCAAACGCCGCTGCGGGTCTGTGGAAGTGGGTTCAAATACCTGCGCCTGCACCCCAGAGAAGGAGGTATCTGTGACCCGCACGCCCGGGGTTGATTTTGGACCCCGTATAACATCCCATGATGCAGCGTATCTCATCAGATCGAAGGGGCCACTCAGCCTAAGATCGTGAGCTAAGAAACTCTAGCAGAGATGAAGAACAGAGTCATTAAACGTCTGAAAGCATCAGCGGATCTCTGGAGAACATTCCCAACATACCGAAGAGCCATAAAGAGGCTCAGAAAGAGGATTAGGAAATTATACATGCAGCACAGCTCACAATGTCTGTAATACACAAAGACAACCTGTGTGTGTTTGTGATGTACTATATTCTCTCTAAAGGAGTGTGTATATGTATAAACAGTATCATCAAGTGATGCATTAAAATATCTAACTAAACAAATGTCTAAGTAAACGAAGACATAAAAGTATAAAAATGCCTCATGACAAACCCGTTTAAGAACAAATAACAGATTATTAATGTCAATCAGCGGCGCCCTTTAACGGTACCCGTTCACTTTTGGTTAAATAATGGATCTGCAATAACAGCACGACTTTAATTACAGCTGCCGTGTGTGATTGTATGTCTATGCGAACAAACGCAGCATCTTACCAAATGCATTATACCACGTAATATTGCATCCATTAGCATGAGCTTCCATGGTTCAGATATAGTGCTGGGCAGAGGGAGGTAAATGAAATACGCGGCTGCTACTGTCATGCACAGCGTGCCGATCACCACGAGTCGCATGATGAGTTTTAAGAGCACTGAACCGGTCCCAGTGTTGACATAGTGACGGGATGTGTGTGTGTAGTAATACCTCCTCTGACCCCACACGGCACTGCTGTTGAAATCACGGCAAACTATATATTAAGAGTCCTGGCGGATTGGACGCCTGCGGTAATGCTTTTGTAATCATCGATATATATTTATATTATTGAAACCTGTGAGTTCCGCCGCACACGATCAATTGAAATAGGAAGAAGTGAGCAAAGACAGGTCAACGACCTGATATCTGAAACCAATAGTTTTTTATTTTTAACACCGTATTGCTCTTAGGCATCGACTTTTATTGTGAAATGTTGCTTAAGCGCTGTCATGTAACGGTTCGCATGTCGTCACATTATAATGTATTAAGCGTCGGTCTGTCAGCTGAAATGTTGTAATGTAAATTACTTTTTTAATACCTTTACTACGACTTCTTTTAATAACCGACACCTATAAATACGCCTTTGCTCGTAATGGTGATATCGTACACGTGTCGCTTCAGTCGTGTTGATGATGGTGTTTTATGGGGTGTTTTGGTGTTGTTAGAGTCTAGTGATGTGTCTGTCATAAACACATGTTTCACTGCACGTGTTTCAGTACAGTGACACTGAATAACTGTGAGAGGAGCGGATCGCTGTATCACTCATCACCACCAGGCGGCGCTCTCGTCCCTCACTCTCCCCACACCGAATCAAATAACTCAACCTGGAACAGCGTGTCAACAAAATCCAAACAAATATCACAGCTGTCACTTCAATTCTGAATGATCTTATTTTAACTACACAAGATTCATCATTCGACATTAAACGAATGTCTTTCAGAAACACTGCTTTGATGCATGCGCGTGCATCGCCATGTGCAATAAAAACAAGAACTATGACGTGAACGAACATTTATGTAATTTGCATAGTTATGACACAACAGAATAAATGATGGCATAGCGTTGAGTATTTGATCATTTCATCACTGTGTTGTATAGTTAAAATAAAGTCCTGTGTATTCTGTGTGTGAGGATGTGGGACCAGCAGAAGGGAAGTTGAAGTTTGTGGAAAAAGCACGTGATTTTGATGGTATACCAAAACATGACTTGTTTATGAATACATATGAATGTGTACATTATGAATATGCTTGTATTGCATAAACATAAAGACAGTTTTAATAAGCGGGGCTTAAAAACTGACAAGAATTTCAGTTACGAATACGAATTAAGTTACAAATGTATTCAACACGAATACAAAAGAAAAGGTAACCGTGCTACGTATGTTTTAAAGACTCAGTTTAGGAAGAATACAGGTATTACTGTCATAAACTGCACCTTTTCACTTTTCAATAAACTGGTGAACACTGATGTGTTGCTTTTTGATTTAATCGGTCATATTGGGCAGCTAAATAGCACATCTGCATCAGCATAAGACCGCCGGACACTGATGGACCAGCGGGACACGTAATGGTTCATGAGTACTTGGTGTTTTACGGTAATTTTACCCCCCATGTGTTCTTCCACATAATTGCCATGGCGGAATTCCACACTGCTCCAGTCCGCCGCGGACTTCACAGCACAGGGAATGACGTGCTTTCCCATTCGGAAAAGAATTGATAAGCACGATTCATTGAAGTCGAGGTAAGCAGTTGCGGTTTCTCTGTTATTAAAGAAGGCATATAGTTTCCACAAACGCTTAAAAAACGCTGTTAAAAGTTCTCATTGATAGAAAAGCTCCGACTGACTCTTTGATGAGAAAGGGAAGTTCCGTGGAAACGAAACTTGAAAGAGATTTTAAAAGTTTATCGTGAGCCTCATCGTTTAACTATGAGTGTGTTTTGACGGCTGTGTTTATGGTGGTTATATATATATACTCGTGTCACTCTGTCGATGCTTATGTGTGATCAGATGAATAATTTATAATCGCATGAATGTTTAATGAAATCTATTAGAGGAGAGTTTATCCTTCTGTTGACCACATCTTTCCCGGCATATTCTGGAATTGTATGTACATTACGAAACATTCTGTCAACACAAGAGTGCTGTTTGTATAGTCGTCGTGTCATTTTGTGCATATATGCATTTAACTGTTTATCATGCAAAATAGTGACGCCTGAAGGCGCAGAAAGCGGTGTTGATTTATGCAAATGACGCGTCATTTCCCAGCACACATAACGCAGTTTGCCAACGCGTCAGTACAGTTTCATAACGCCTGAATTGTTGCATCATAGCAGGGAGAATGACGTAAAACAACCAATTAAAAATTACACCGTGTGGTTTGCACGCTTCCAATACTATTTGAGACGCGACGCCCGGAACCCTCTGACGCTCGACGCGTTTGTAAACACTGCGCACGGATGGGGTGAACTTGCATTGTAGATAATGAATAAAAGCGTAATAAAATCTATCACGTTAATATTCTGCTAAGCTTGCCATATGAACCGCTGTATGTTTATTTTGCATAGGAGAAACGTTACTTCAGGTACTGTGCTGTTGAAATGAGAGCAGGCAGACGCTTGACACACACCTTTTCTGGGTGTTTTGGGTAAAAAAAGGTTCATTCTTTATGTTTATGGGTCATTTCGTGAACCGGATCTTTAGCCGTAGGAAACCCGATCCCAAATATGTGACGTCATGTGACATTCCAGAGCGAATCTTGAAGTGCAGAAATCTTCCTCTAGACCTCAAAGACTCTGACAAAAGTGTTAAAATATGTTTATTCCTTCTGTGTTCTGTCTGAAGTGTTTTCTGTAACGTGGCCGTTTGCAGGACTTCAGACCGGTGGAAGGGTAACTCTCCAGAAGTCTCACAGTTTTGCATTTTAATAGACACTAAAGTTTGGAAGGTCAGGAATTCTCTCTTGTGAAGGAATTGCACAAGAGTCTGTGGTGGTAAACTGACCACAGGGTGAGCACTGATTTAATGGGGGAACATCTTGCACCCCCATTAAAGCACACAGGCGTACCCTGACCCCTCCCCGCCCTACAGCCCTTTGGCCCCAAACTCGTATGTTAAAAGAATGCGGTGCTTGTGGGTCTTTCTGCAGCCCCCCTCCATTCCTCAGCTGATGTCATCATGCTGTATTTATGTACTTTCTGTATGTTGTCTCCATAACATTTAATGCAAAGACAAAAATCCTTTTGGCAAACACGTTTCACAAAACTAAGACTCGTCCGGAGACCTTTGTTGTCACAATCGGTTGTACAGTTGTGCTGAATTATTGTTAATGGCAACTACCAGTAGAGCTCAGCTGTAGAGCTCAGCTGTAGAGCTCAGCTGTAGAGCTCAGCTGTAGAGCTCAGCTGTAGAGCTCACCTGTAGAGCTCACCTGTAGAGCTCACCTGTAGAGCCCAGCTGTAGAGCCCACCTGTAGAGCTCACCTGTAGAGCTCAGCTGTAGAGCTCAGCTGTAGAGCTCAGCTGTAGAGCTCAGCTGTAGAGCTCAGCTGTAGAGCTCAGCTGTAGAGCTCAGCTGTAGAGCTCAGCTGTAGAGCTCAGCTGTAGAGCTCAGCTGTAGAGCTCACCTGTAGAGCCCACCTGTAGAGCCCAGCTGTAGAGCCCAGCTGTAGAGCTCAGCTGTAGAGCCCAGCTGTAGAGCTCAGCTGTAGAGCTCAGCTGTAGAGCTCAGCTGTAGAGCTCACCTGTAGAGCTCACCTGTAGAGCTCAGCTGTAGAGCTCAGCTGTAGAGCTCAGCTGTAGAGCTCAGCTGTAGAGCTCAGCTGTAGAGCTCAGCTGTAGAGCTCAGCTGTAGAGCTCAGCTGTAGAGCCCACCTGTAGAGCCCACCTGTAGAGCCCAGCTGTAGAGCCCAGCTGTAGAGCCCAGCTGTAGAGCCCAGCTGTAGAGCCCAGCTGTAGAGCTCAGCTGTAGAGCTCAGCTGTAGAGCTCAGCTGTAGAGCTCAGCTGTAGAGCTCAGCTGTAGAGCTCAGCTGTAGAGCTCAGCTGTAGAGCTCAGCTGTAGAGCTCAGCTGTAGAGCTCAGCTGTAGAGCTCAGCTGTAGAGCCCAGCTGTAGAGCCCAGCTGTAGAGCTCAGCTGTAGAGCTCAGCTGTAGAGCTCAGCTGTAGAGCTCAGCTGTAGAGCCCAGCTGTAGAGCCCAGCTGTAGAGCCCAGCTGTAGAGCCCAGCTGTAGAGCCCAGCTGTAGAGCCCAGCTGTAGAGCTCAGCTCTGTCTTTGGTTCAGGAGATCAACACGTGGTTCATTTGGGAAGAACTGAAGGGAGTTGTGTAGCGCAGGGAAGACTGGTGGTGTTGGTTAGAGATGGGGTGTAGGAACGGGTGATTCACAAACTGTGTCTTGAGAATGACTGAGAACTTCAGTCACCATCATTCCCCTGAGTGCAATTCATCATACACAAAACTCTCCATATCCTCCACCCATTGTGTGTTCTTTAAAAAAGTATTGTGACCAATCTGATGATGCTGTGCTGTCAGTTACTGCTCTCAACTAAAAACAATGTATTATATTGAATTATGCCCCACAGAATTCATTCTGCAGATTTTCATCTAAAGTCATTGCAGATTTGCTCCTGGGACTCGTCTCAACAGTTTCAGATGGTGTTCACTGTGTCTGTAGCAGCTGTTTATAACTTTGGGATTTTGGAGTTCGTTCAAATCGTGCAGGAAAGCTTTGCTTATAAACATCTTTAAACTCATCTTCTGTAGACTGCATCAGAGAACCTAGCTGAGGTCCTCATGTCCAGACTTTCTGTCACTTCTATCCTTACATCTTTGTGCATAAGCTTTTTCAGCCACTTTTCTTGCCTTCCTGTCTCACCAGCCATCAGCAGCTGGAGGTTGAAGACAGTGATGCTCTGCATTAGATGTGCGTTTCATGATCTGGGTGTTAAGCAGAGATGTCCAACATAAACACACACTCAGCTACACACTTTAGCACACCAGTGTGTATCTGAGGCTTAATTAAGGATGAGGAATCTGACCCCTTGACCTCAGGATGAAGTAGAGGAAGAGAGAGTGGAGGATGCTGTATGTTTTTTCCTGTCCATACATGTTTATGCCCTTTGTAGAGTCGCTGGGTAACTAATACAATAATTACAGCATTTGTGAATTTCTAAAATGAAGACTGTACTTCTATTTCTCTGTCTGAAGCAGGTTTATACGAGCAGCATTTCAACATGAGTAATATTAGAGTAAAATGTAGATGTTTCTTTAAGGAAATGTGCAGCTTGCCTGTGTTCATCATGATGATGCTACAGTGTTGTGGGTGCAGGGCTCGCAAAATTTCAAAATCAGATTTTGGTAGCTTGAAATGAATTTAAGTAGCCCAAATTATAATTAAAAAAATATATAATTTATTTAATTTATTTTAGTATTGCAGGTTTTTTCCTCAGTAGGTAGCCTGACGGGCAGGTCGGAAATACATTTTGGTAGCCCGACTGAATGCCACAATAGCCCCGGGACGTCTGGCTAGTGATTTTGCAGGCCCTCGGGTGGTTGTCAGGGTGTTGTCAGGGTGTTGCTATCTGGTGATTAAAGGGATCTAAATGGTTTAAGTGCAGTGGAATGCAGCCCTAAAGCATTCCTGCTGTTTCCTTACTGGCCCAAGATAAAAGAATTTAAAGCATTATTGTATTGCATATTGCATTACTTGGCACTTTTTCTTTAGTAGCTTGCAGTTCTACTTAGAACAGTAACAGCGCACTTGTCCTCAACCTCAGCATAAAAATGTGAGATGAGTTACATGGCCAGTTTGAATAGTTAAGATAAGGGGTTTGTTCAAATCCCCGACCTCAAGTATGAGTACTTGTAGTAGTGATGCTTGAGTACACTGTGTAGGTCGGCTGCTGTCCCTTCTTTCTTCCGCTCTTTCTGAATCTATACTTCCTCCATCATTCTTTCACTGTGTCCACTGTGGAATTATGATGTTCAGGGTGTGACTGCATGATTTTCCCCACCATGACCCGGCACAACTCCTCCGTGTGACTGGAGAATGTGACTCACAGTGCTTGACCCAGTTTAGATGCTTCTCTGCTCCTCCTCATCTCCTCTCCGGCGCTCTGAGGCCGGATCACGTTTCATATTAGTGTTACGCAACACTGAATTCAGATCCTGGGAATCTTCTCTGTCTCCTCTTTTTTGCTGCTGTCCCTCATTTTTTTGTCCCTGTTCTCCTTGTGTGGTTCAGTGTTCTGTGTGGTGAGGGTGGAGGGAGTTTCAGTGTGTGCAGAAACAGGGTCAGCTTTTAAAGTTCAGATGGGTGTGTTTCGCCAGTATTGTGTTTTCAGGGAAGAACCAGGTCGTGTCCTGGAGAGTGTGGTGTCAGTGTTGGGAAACACCTTTACATCTACAAAAATGGAGGCGCTGAGTCGGGTCCTGATGTCAACACGTATGCCAGAGAAACACGGTGGGGTTTTTAGGAAAGTCACAGCGCAGTTGAGAGACATCAGTGGGATTAAATGGAATGTAAATAGAGATTTTTTTCTCAGTGGGTCAATGGGTGGCACCTTTCTTACAATATCTTCTTTGTGTTTCTCAAAAGAAAAACAGTCATACAGGCAACCTTTCAAGCAATTTTCTTGTGAGTATGGTTGATATTATGTCTTCCCAGCTTGAAAAATGAATATCAGCTTAGCGACACTGACTTGCTAGACGTAGATCAAAGATCTAGAGCCAGGAACCCTGACCACAGCAATCACCAATAAACAGTTACTCAGTCCAGGCATCCAGTCCAGTGTTTGTGCCACGCTCCTGCAGTGTGTCCGCAGCTTCCTGTCTGAGCTCTTATCAGGTGGTGTTGTGCCAGAGGTGTTGAGTAGAATGAGGTTATTTTTATAATGGGTGAGGTCATCGGCAGTAAATGCAAGTCACAGACATGAGTCAATGACGGCGAGATGGAAACGCTGAACGCTCTGAGGTGACGTTGAGTTATGTTGTGGGGGAGAAAAATGTGACATTTAGATTGATCTCTCATTCTTTGGGAATGTGTGTGAGCAAGTCCGAGCTTGTGTGTGTGTGTGTGTGTGTGTGTTTCAGCGGATCAGTGCTGAGTGAACGGATGAAATGAGAGAATCAAGAAGTGAGATGGAGAGGAAAAAGTGATGGTTCTTGCGCTCCTCAATGTTATTATGTACCATTAGCTGGATTATAGGTTCCTGTCAGACTCTCCACATCTGGGCCTGTAAACTCACCAGATGCAAGAACAGATTTCTCAGAAGACTTCAGTCTGTCTTTTGGTGCTGTGTGTGTGTGTGTGTGTAAGTGTAAGCTGGTGTTTCTGCTCTGTTGTTATCACAGAAATGCTGCTCATCTGAGTTGTGAAGTGTTTCTGTGGTATGTTGTGAGTTTAAGGGAAGTTAGCTTTGAGTGTCTTGTGATTTACACGTCGCATGATCATTTGAAGTTTTACTTCAAATTTGACAAACTCGTCTTGCATCTCTGGTTGTGAAAATGTTTAGATATCTTTGCTGAAAAAAGATTGAGCATGTTTTGAAATCTGAACATATTTTGTGACATTTTGGGAAAAAACAAATGAATTAAAAAATGGTACTTTTAGGTCAGAAATGTGAGTGTTAATATGTTTTGTCGTTTAGGAGAGATATGATAAAGAGTCCACTTGTAACATGTTTTATCTCCAGAAGACTATTTCCTGACCCTGGAAATCAAAAGCTGCATTTAGAGACATTTTTAACTAATTAAAGCTACCGTCTAATCTGTGTTCTGTTAACCTGAACTAATCATCCAGGGCTGAAAGATGGTAACCAGGTAACAGTGTGACAGTGTAAAAGGGGGCAATACTGAAGGTGAAGTGGTCGAGGTAATACCCTCAAGGTAATACCTCACATCTCTTCATCTCTCTCCTCAGCAGATTCACAGAAACATGCTGTGTCCATTGTTTGATTGACGCTTGTTGTGATGTGGCTGTAACAAACATGATCCCTGAGGGCCAGGCCCCGGTCTCTCTGTGCGGCCCCTCCTTCAACCATTACATTGTGTGAATCTCCATCTTTCTCACAGAACATCCCTCTCGACCCCACAAGAGTTCACACTACAGCCGTGTCATTACAGCTGGTGTCTATATGGTGACTTTTCACATTCACAATTTAATGTAGTTTTGTGCATCCATGATCACCATGACAACAAAGATGAGCCTGTTTACTTGGGTGTGTGTGTGTGTGTGTGTGTGTGTTTAGAGGTGGAAATGAAGGAATTTAGGACCCAGTAAAACCCCCTCTTCATTCTCCCATCTTTCTCTCATGGTGACCAGACACTCCTCTGCTAGACCTCTCATGTCTTAATTGTGTGTGTGACAATAAAATACCAGTTATTACCAGAGTTTGTTTGCATTTTATCTGTCACTCTGGGTTTGACACACAGTATTGATGTTTGGAGGTAAACAGACAGATCATTGCTTTGATACAGAATAATGGCAGCATTCAGCTGAGCATGTGACATCATCGGTCTGTCTCTGACCTTTCCCTCCATCTGAACTTTGGTTGAGTTTTTCGGATCAAGTGAATCAGTTCTGAAGTTACCAGCAGATACACTCAGTGTGACCTGCAGGAGAAAAGAGAAACATGAAACCGTTTCAAGTATGCATCCTGTACAAGCTTCAGGGCTCAAACCTGTGAAGTATATACTTCTAGTTTCTTGTAGAACAGTAAGACTCGTGATGAAGAGATGTATAAATCTCGTTGTTTTCTAGAATCGTCTCTAGATGCTGTGAAATGTTTGGGCTTAATGAAGAATTCAGGCAGAATGTTGAAATGAACAGGCAGTCTCTGCGTTTCATTAAATACTTCATTTCCTGTCTTTGTTGACTTGTTAATGAAGAGAACAGTTTGTTCTGTCTTTTAATTGTGTAATTGGTGGCGCTGGCGGATTTGGCACAGGTGTGTTTGACCTTTCTGTTTTAATCACTCTGTTTTAATCACTCTGTTTTAATCACTCTGTTTTATAGCTGTTTGAGGTTTATAGATGTTTTTTTGTCACTATAAGACTGAGACTGAAACAGATTCTGTGTTCTGTCTGTTCTTCTCTCTCTCTCTCTCTCTCAGCTGCAGTGGAGAGACTGTCGCCCCATAACTGCATTTATATACACATTACATCATCCTTATACAGATTACATCATCATATAAACTTAGGTGACATCATAATGATTTTACCGCTTTCTATAAACCAGCAGTAGTTCTTCAACATAACAGAGCTGGTGTCGTTTGCTCTCTTTCAGGCTCCATGAATGTTGGCCACAATGATGATGATGGGTCAGATGCTGGACCTCCCTCCGCCTCTGAGCAGTGAGGTCACCATGATGCACCCTGTGGTTGGTGGAGACAGCTCGCAGCAGGTGAGATTGTACTGCAGTCTGCTTGAATCAAACCGGTCTGAACCGGTCTGTTGTACCATGAGTTTGATTGACATATGATCTTCTGACAGGTAATCCTGGTCCAGGTGAATCCAGGTGAGACCTTCACCATCCGGACAGAAGACGGAGCTCTGCAGTGCATCCAAGGTTGGTCTGATGAAAGTTTATTTTTGTGCCACTGCATCATTAGATTGTATTAATTAGCCTGACAGTTTTGGTTCAAAAATGTCTTTTTTATTGCAGCTTGTTTCTAGAGCTATTAACATTGATGCATTTGGCAGACGCTTTTATCCAAAGTGACTGACATTGCATTACACTATACATTGTTTCTGAGTATGTGCAATCCCTGGGATCGAACCCATGACCTTGGCATTCTTAACGCCACACTCTAACCACTGAGCTACAGGAAAGCTAAAAGCAATTAAATTGCATTAAGTCATAAATTGAGGCTTTTATCTACAGCAGACAGATGAAATTTTGCAAGCTTCTAAAGTACTTGTAGCCGCCAGAAAGATCTGGGCCATGCGACTTCTCAGAGCGTGTCAAAATCATCTCTGACCCTTGTTTTGAGAAGAGGTTTGTGGTTGTGTGTGAGTGGCGAGGCATTTGGTCACTAAATCCCTGCGCTAAATTAGTTCTGACCTCATAATGTCTTTTTAACTTCATCAGGCCAATGACATCCCTCAGTAAGACTCTTGTATTAGGCACATAAGAGATTAAAAGCAGAGTGTCTCAGTACCACAGGAGACTGAATCAGCCCCTCTGAGCACATCCCCGTTTACACTGAACTGAGAGGAGCAGAAATGACTGTTTAATTCAGTTTGTCCAATGGTGGAGCAGAATGAGCAGAGGAGAGAGAGTTGGTTTATGAGAGAGAGAGAGAAGGTGGCGAGGCAGAGCTAGAAACTCAAGTGTGGAGATGCAGGTGGAAGCTGCAGTGAGTATCTGGTATGTTAGGATAAAACCTTGTTTACTAACAGCTGTACAGTGTCAGGTGGTCATGATAAGCCAAATCTTCTGGTGTGTGTTGATGTTGACTTGCGTTATTGCAGACGGTTTGCTGATAAAGGTTTCTCCAGTGCTGGACGTGGTGATTGTGGTTGATCTAGGTTAAACTAGATTTCATAGTTTTAGTCGCTATCTTGTTGTGCATCTGTCTAGCCAGACTGACTTGTTGTTGTTGTTCTGAAAACTCCACATGTTAGTGACGTCCCGCCTCAGACCACTGACTGCAGTGACTCCTCCCTCTAAACAAGTAGGTCCAGAACCGCCTTTCTCAGTGGAAAACATCTGAGTTCTCTTTCCTGCATTTCTGTGTGCCACATCACCTCTCCAGCCCTCATACCTACAAGTGTTCTGCCCAACAGACATGACTCTGAGTTCAGCTGGGTATCCTCTCGAGCACAAGGGTAACTCTGTCTCATCATGACGGCTGTAAAACACTGATCGAACCGCTAATCACACACACACACACACACACACACACACACACACACACACACACACACATGACCCTTTCCACTCCTCTCCACTTTATTTATTTGCTTTTTGTTGTACTTTGTGAGTTCACCTGATTTTCATTGTGAGTAGCTGAGGTAATGCCATTATGTTCTGAAGCGTTTTTATTATATCTCTTCTTTCTGTCATTCTGTGAATAAAATAGATACGTTTGATGTTAATGTAGCTCTACACCCTC
Organism: Botia almorhae; assembly: GCA_036877575.1. Lineage (NCBI taxonomy): Eukaryota > Metazoa > Chordata > Actinopteri > Cypriniformes > Botiidae > Botia > Botia almorhae. The sequence continues at coordinate 19,203 of JAZGTJ010003751.1, forward strand.
TCTGTGCCCCTCCTCGCCCCTTTCCTCCAGCACAGAGAAACTGTACTCCAAAAGACACATGTGTGATATTAACAACCACGACCCCAGAAAAACTGTGTGCAGAGAATGTGTCTCCCCTCTGACAGGACACGAGAAAGAGCGAGACCTCGCGGAGACAGTTATGTGGAGATCAGGCACGACTAACAGATCACACCTGGATCTGCGCTCTCGTCTTAACCCTGCGCAGACAGCAGTCGCCCTAGGCCTCAGGGGAGACAAAATATGTTACAGCCCCAGACACTTTTAGCATTACGAAACTGGAGTCCTGGAAGAGGTTTCGAGGCGCGCTAAGCTTTTGATCTGGCGGCAGGACACGTCTGATGAAAAGGGTCTTGATGAATATCACATTGCTTACCTGTGTTAAAGATAAACACTGCACGACTTTACTTTGTTCTAGATTCTTGTAGGGGACCTGAGGACATTTCAGAATACATTGAACACAAATGCGGTACACTTTCAAGAGCACTTCAGTGGAAGGACTCTGGTACATGTTCAGAGAATGAAATAGAAGGATATTTTTTGTAAATTGTGAAAGAATATCATGCTAGTGCAGAGGTACAGCAGCAGCACAGCAGAGCACTAACAGACCCGTATACAGGCAAACACACATGCTGCGTAAACTTCAACCCGAGACAGACAGGCACAGAGTGGGAGAGCTGTGCACAGAGCTGCATATATACATGCAGAGAGATTTTGATATGCCTCCTGAAGACAGATCTTCAACTGCAAGCAGCCCAGAGCAGGAGCTGAAGGAGCAGATGGTGCTCAGGCTTATGCTGAAGTTGAAGTGTGAAGTTTATTTCAGACTTTTGAGTCAAGCGTTCAGCTTTCTGTCTTGCTTTTCTCCTGGTGTTGTTGTTTTTTTCATCTTTGTTTAGCGTGTGTTCTCATCTGGTCTTTCCTGATGAAGGAAACCCCCCTCACACAGATGACCATAGCAGAGCAGTGATTCCATTCATCTGACTCACTCACTGAGGAACACTTGATTTTTGTTTCATCATGGAAGAGAGAGAGAGAGAGGTCTCAGTGTAGCATCTCAGGCACGTTTCTGTGGGGTTCCCTGTATGTGTTTGTGAATGTGCCACTCTCTTCCAAATCTTTTGGGACCCTGGCTAGCTTTTAAATGTTTTTAATGGTGAAACGCTGTGAAGCTCATTGTTGACACATCTAAACACTTGTTGACATCTAAGAAGAATCCTGAAGTTTTTTGTTTAGGAGAAATTTTAGAGAAGCAGGACTGTCTCCATTTGCTCTTCATTTAGTCTCACTGGTGCGATAGAGGAAAGAATGAGATTATTTCTGCTGTTGTATTCCGTTGCATTGATTTTTTCTTTTGCTTTCATATTTCACGGTTTTCAACAGCCACATGCCTCACACACACACTGGAACATTCCAGCAGTTTGTTTTTCTGTTTCTTCTATCCTTACGCTCTCATTTCATCTGTTTTTCTTGTGCTGACTGCTGTTTTCAGCGTCTGCAGCAGACTCTCGTTTGTCTACACAAGACAGCGGTTTGTTAATCACAGTCTGGAGTTCCAGGATAAGAAGAGCAGGTATAAAAACAGAGCAGTCAGATTGACACCTGCAGCTGCTGCCAGCACACTGACACAGTTTGCACAGAGAACAGGATGAGAGCGCACAAGCCTGTGCTTCATAACCCTGTGCTTCATAACCCTGTGCTTCATAACCCTGTGCTTCATAACCCTGTGCTTCATCACCCTGTGCTTCATAACCCTGTGCTTCATCACCCTGTGCTTCATCACCCTGTGCTTCATCACCCTGTGCTTCATCACCCTGTGCTTCATCACCCTGTGCTTCATCACCCTGTGCTTCATAACCCTGTGCTTCATAACCCTGTGCTTCATAACCCTGTGCTTCATAACCCTGTGCTGTAGTACTAACCTGATGTCTTTACACAAATAGTTTCTCATTCTTGTTTAAAAGTCCACGTGCTGTCTTTATGGAAGATTAAAGCAGCAGTTGTTATGCAGTTTGATTTCTACACATCATTATGTTTGATTTTTGGATGTGAGAGCTCAATATACTAGCCCGCAAGAATAACAACAGGCAGTCAGTTTTGAAATGACATGACAGTAAGTAAATGAAAGAATTATTGTTTTGAATTGATCTTATTCATTTAGAAGCAGCTTCCACTGCAGGTTTATGTTATAAGTGTGTGTTTTTGATCTTTGTCTGTTAAATGTAATCTCCAGCATCTGTTTAAATGAAGAAGTCACGCTGAAGTTGCGCTCCAGCTGCAGTATTGCAAGCGCATTTTGAGTTTAAGCATTAAGAGGGGTAAGAGTTTATTTGACAGACAATGGCACTATTTATGAACGTGACAGACCTCATTCAGTCTCTTGCTCTCTCTCTCTTTCTCTCCGTCGAGTGTGATCTGTAGATCATGTTGAAGGAAAGGTAACTGCTCTCAGCACAGAACATGTTAGCGCAGGTGTTCAGTGGAAGTCTCTCTCTCTCTCTCTCTCTCTTCTTTGTTATTGCATTCTCTGCTCTCATCTCAGACTTGTTTTAAGTCTTTTGTAGTCTGTGTAAAAGTTACTATTGTGCATCATTCATCAAGTGCATGTTATTCCAAAGAAAAACATGTATGTACTAAAATGCATAACTTTATAATCAGACTGCTTTTCAAATGACATCATTAATCCCTCTTGTTTCGTCAACGTTTCAAACACCTGTTTAATACAGACCACTTCTCACCAGTCAAATCCCAGTGGATAAAATACTGAGTTCTCAGTCCAGTCCATCTCCAGATGGTTAAAATCAACATTTGACTGGTTAGCTTAGCCCAACCTCCCTGCAACCAAGCCTCTCTGAGCTGGTTAGTGAACCCATCGGCCCGGTGACTGTAAGGGTGTACTCACACTAGGCACGGTTGCCGTGAACCGGGCCCGAGTACGATTGTCCCTCCTCCCCACTCCCCCTCTGGCCTGCACTCACATAGAGTTTCAGCATTCGTGCCGGAGCACGCTTACGTCACGCTTACAAGCACGCGTACTTCATTATGGTGCGACGGTTTCGGGATAAACAGGAAGAGCGGCACTCTCGCTGAACGCAATGGAGTCCATCGGTTTGTTTACTTTGTGGATAATTTTGAGTCGTTTGGTCCGCGGTGGTCCACAGCCCTCTCACAGCCTGTTGTTAAACAGATCTATTGCCTTTGTGGCACGAAAAGTTTCACCGAATCGTCGCAAAACGTGACCTCACGCGTCCTGTTCCGTGCTCTAGCACGGTTGCGCTCACACTACATGCGAACCGCGCCCGAGTCCAACTGAACCGTGCTCTGGCCCACCTCTTCCAAGCGGGCCAGGGACGGCTAAACGAGCCGCGCCCGGGCACGGTTCGGGCACTCACACTAGTCAAACGAACCGTGCTTTGGTGGTCAAACGCACTCGGGCACGGTTCGAATTGCCTAGTGTGAGTACACCCTAAATCAGAGCATGTATTTATTGTTGCATTATTCACAAGCTTTCATTAGTTTCATGTTTTTCACTGATGTTGGGTGAGGGGGGTGTAAAGTTCTCACCCTGTTAATTTAGGATGAGGGGGTGGAAAAGAAAACAATGCTTTGAATCGCCAGAGATGGCCTCCATGATAGCAGCACCCTGATGGAGGTTTCTGAATGGTCTTTTATCACTGGTCTCTCAGCCTCTGCGGGGTTAACCAGCTGCTGACGGTGGGGTGGGGTGGGGAGGGGGGTTGGGGGGTGATGGTGACAGGGGGGTACCTGTGAAGCCCTCTCATTTTCCTTCAGAGCTGTTTGCTCAGCGCTCTCCACACAGGAGCTGAATGAGTCCACAGACAATTTTTATGGCACATCCTGAAAACCAACACCCTTCCACCCCAAGCATGCTGGGAATTCACAGGCAGACTACAAATTCACTGAGCTGACTGCTCTGCAGGCTGGATCTCCAGAACAGACTGTTTGGATTCTTGGGTTCTTGGGTGATTTTGGTTGGGCTTTGTCTTTGATTTAAGTGGAGCAACTGTGAACATCTCAATATAACTGTTGTGTGGACAATATCCTAACAGTTTATTGGCCCAGTTTCTCCTCTATCTGCCTGCTGCCTTTGTACATTCTGTAAATTCTTGTTCATTTTATGTTTTGTCAACAAATTTGACAGGATACTGGAACATCCGTTTAAAAAATGTGCCGTTTTCTTTTTATATGAGAGTCAGAACACTGATGTGATGTGTGTGTGTGTGTGTGTGTGTGTGTGTGTGTGTGTGCTCGGTAGAGACTAACTTGCAGCCAAATGATTGTGACACTCTTAAACACACACGCCTCTGTTTTTGTGATTTCAGAACCTTTTTGGTTGATTTTGGCATTTATAAAGACTTTGGGCACATTCCACAGTCCTGATAATGGGTATTGTGTTAAAACATGTATTTCACATGATAGAAATGCTCAAATATCTACTATGAAACGCTGAGTGACTGGACCAGCCCAGCCAGTATCTTGACCTGGTTTCTGCCTGAGGCTCTTGTCGTATTTGGACCTTTAACAGGGTACGTTTGAAAGAAGTGTGTCTCACAGACAGTCACTGCATCATCTTTTGTTATGATTTTGAAGTTGAAGAATTGTTTTCCAGGTTTTTTTGTCAGTTTTTGCTGAATATGTCTGTAAAATGAGACATGAATTAGGACAGATGGTGTGTAGGGATGTGAGCTAACATCCCTGAGGTTTGTGAAACACACATACTCTGTGTTTAATAAACACTTTGGCTGTTCTGGGTGCCGATTTTCCTCGTTGGACAGAGAGAGGCAGGTAGTGTTTATAGCATGAACAATGAGCCATGAGATCACAGACAGATAAACACACACACACACACACACTCTTACACTGTTGTGCTGTGAGAGATGCATTAACCTTCTGTGCAGGAATTCTGATGTTCTGTAGACATCATCAGATCTTCAGCAGCTGGAGTTTTGCTCTTGAAGGGTTTTAAGGGAAAACTTTTGATTGATGGATCATGTTGTGGGACAAGAGATATTTGTGTGTTGTTTATGAAGATAAGTTGATACGGTTCACACACAACACAGTTGAGTGTTGTGTTGTTTCTTCGTACAGGTTGTCTTGTGCTGAGTGTTGTTTCAGAGGCGAGTGTTGTTGCTCATATCTCAGGAGAGTTAATGGAGTTCTCAGTTATTGATCATTATTACTGTTTCCCATGTTTGTTTGTAAGGGTTTTTTTAGTCGGGTAGAAATAACAGATAAGGTATTAGAGATGTCATTTGTGTTTCCTACACAGTTCTACACACCCACCCTTACTGACTGACTCACGCAAAACCACACGTCAGAATTGCAAACTTTTCTCTGCAGAAAAGACCTTCTGCCCAGTGAAACATCTCCTCCTCAGCCCGTCGTCTCACTGTCTGGCCAATTTAGACTTCTAAAGTGAGGGATCATAGACACGGATTGTTTGTGGAAAAAAAAAATATATATACATATATATATACTGTATATATACACATATATATATACAGTATATATATTACATACCCTGTCAATCACATAAAACGTATTCATTAAAGTATAGAACCAAAACACATCGGTGAGCGGCTATTACTTACAAGTGTATTTATAAAAGAAAAGAGGATACACACACACACACAGACACACACTGGTGTGTTAGTGGCCTATATAGAGGGACTACATGAAGTACCCATAAGGCCTTGCAGTGGAGGGAAAAGCACAAAGAGAGGTTTGTTCTGCTGAAGAGGCCCTCTGCTTCAACAGATGCCTGTCACACAGCACGTCTCCAGTCATGATGCTCTTCAGCATATTTGTGTACTACGGGTTAAGAATGGGAACAAACAAAACTCTGTGTAATAATCTGACGTGTAACCTTTAAAACACCCAGACAACCCCCCACAGCACAGATGAGCACAGACCCCCCACAGCACAGATGAGCACAGGCCCCCCACAGCACAGATGAGCACAGGCCCCCCACAGCACAGATGAGCACAGGCCCCCCACAGCACAGATGAGCACAGGCAACACCCGCACTGTGTTCAGGAAGTGTAACATGTACTTTCTTTTATTGTCTTTGTAACAGCTCAAGTAAACATGTAAATGGACTCTTTGGACTGTGTGCAAAGGATTGCTTGTGTTTCTCGGCCTGTCAGATGGGTGGTTTGAGAGAGGGGGTGTCAGGGGTGTGTGTGGGGGGGGGTGTAAGGGGGTCTAGGGCCTGCATGATACCCCTTCCAAACACACCCGGGACAGTGTGAATGGCTTTGCTGTGCTCTGTACACGTTGCCTGTGAAAGGTTATTTAAAGTCACTGTGTGTATATACACACATGTTCCGATGAAACACACACACACACACACACTGTACACACAGCCCCTCCCATTTGTGTTTAACAGTAAATGTGTGTTAAAATTAATCATTCAAAATGAAACTCACTGTGTATAATGCTGTTATGGACAGTCAGAGATTAAACACAATCATTCAGGTGTTCAGTACATTAACACACTAACAGTTCCTGAACATGTGCTTGACATAAAGGACCTGCGAGTGATTCAGTGAACTTCAGTAATCGACTGATTCATAACAGCTTTTGATTCACCAGGAATAACAGCTCACAGAAGTGTCTCATATGAGAATCACTGCTGATTTACTGCAGGAAACGTTGAGTTTTTTAAACGCATCGCTGAAAGAATGCAGACATTCGAGAAACATTAATTAAACTAAAAATCCATTCCAGTGGAGAAAAAAGGTTCTTGATTCCAAGCTCTGGTTCTCTTTGCGCAGTATAGAGTAATGGACCCAGTCAGGGCCTGCTGAAGTAACTGATGAGAAACTATGAAAATCATCAGGGTGATGTTGTGAGTTACTGTGCTGGAGGTTGTCAGGTCACGGTTTCTTCAGGGTCTGCAGGAGATGGAAATGATTTAAACAGCTGGTGGCCCCGGCTGACGGGCCTCTGATTTGGGGCATCTTTGCAGTAAGAAACACAAGGAAGCAGAGTTATTGGAGTGGCGTCTGAGGGCTTTATATTCTGACAACAGACAGTGAGTGGGGGGTGGAGGGTGCGCTGGGGGTGGTGTACCCCAGGAGAGCGTCACACAGAGGGTTTGTGTGTTGGCCATCTCTTCCTGTGGTGCACCAGTTGGACCTGATGGCTTTAATTCTACACCAGTAGAAATACAGAGAATGCGGTGAGCCAATAAACAATGACTCAATCTGTTTGTTTAACCCAATGTCACATTACCAAATACAGCCCAGAGGAGTTTATAGTTCAGCTGGATGATGGCTGGAGAAACCTAAAATAAGAGAGGATTTACTGTTGACTGTGTAACTGCACCAGAGGGGCAGAGAACTTATTATTATAATTGATGTGTGGTGATTTAATTATTATCAACATTTGAATCATTCTGAAGTTTGAGCATCTAGCAAAACACTTGAAAGTTTTAGTTTAATTGTGCTTAAGTGCTTTTGATGCTGCATGATTACACATGAATTATGTTTGTGTATCATCAAACACACATAGCTCAAGTGTTGTGTTGTGCTTCACAAACTCTTCACACCTCTGCTCTGCATTAGGTTGCTTATGAACACAATCAGGAATTGCAGTGTATCTCCAGCACTCATGCAGATCTTCTTACTGTTCCTCATAGTGAAAGATGAGCCTGTTTCTCTGCTGCTGCTCCTTTAGGATTCTCCTCTCTTTGCATGAAGTGAGGGAATGAGTGGGTGGAGTCAGTGTCGTGTTACTGTGGCATTTCAATCTTTTTATCCCTCTTTGATTGACAGCTTTTCTTTTTTTTTGCCTCAGGGCCTGCTGAAGTTCCCATGATGTCACCAAACGGTTCCATTCCACCAATCCACGTTCCTCCAGGCTACGTCTCCCAGGTAACCGTCTGGAATGGGTCAGGGCAGCGAAACCTCTCCTGCACAATGAGGGTGTGATTTCACCCCCACGGGCAAACACTTTATCCCTTTCCTAACAACACAGTCTCAAAGTTTGTGTCCAGTCAGAGGCTACAAAACAAACAAAACGTATGTGTGTCGAATCTCAAGTTCATCTGTACAGTGATTCAGCTGGAACAGTGCCAGGCGAGAGTTTGTGTGACATTTCGGTAGAAAGGTCAGAAGCTCCTGTGGAGAGGGCGGAAAGAACAGATGTTGAGTTGTAGGTGTAATAAATGAATAGGGGGTTATAATTCCACAGAGGTCACTCCTAAATAATAATCAGTACATACCACCAGAGGTGAAGGCCCAAACCCTCTAAACAGAAGCTCACTGTATATCAGAACTGGGATTTCTTTGAGTTAAAGAATAATCATGTAAGTTTAATAATCATGGTCACAGTCATGGTTGTAAAATGTTAACTGTACAGTTAAGTTTGTGCAGTGGTTTTATTGTTCCCAAAAATGTTTGTCAACTGCGTTAGAAATGGGAAACATTGGAAACGTTTGAAACTGAACTGAAGTATATTTTCATGACTCTAAAATGAACTAAAGCAAAGTTTTAAACGCACATCATGCTGTAATTATGGCTTCCAAATGCAAGTAGGAACGTCCCAGGAGAACTGTGATCCAGCATAAATCTACGGTTTGATCGCTCGCTGCTTGAACCTGGAACAAACTGGTTCCCCAGAGAGCCTTCCATTTCCAGACAGGCCTTCCCTTCAGGATCTTTCTGTGGAAGTCAGGTGTCTGTTATCACTGATCTCACCCTGTAACCCTGTGTAATCTCAGGGTCCATGTTTACAGAAGTTTCTCTCATGTGAACTGCAGTACAGTGAACCGGCAGGTCTGTAATCATGTTCCATTTAATGGAATGTTGTGGAATGTCAGCTGTATTATAAGTGCTTGTTTACTCTGCATTCCATTCCGTTGTTTAAATGGCACTGGATGTCTGTGGTTACCGTGGTAATTGTTGGCTTGTTAGATGAGCTGTATTATTTGTCAGGTGGGGTTTTCATTGATGTAACTCATGTACTGCTGTGTTTTGTTTGCCTGTTTGTGTCTGCAGGTTCTAGAGGACAACACAGGCATGCGCAGGGTCGTGGTCACACCCCACTCTGAATGTTACCCGCCCAGTTACTCGCCCGCTCTGTCTCCAGGCCACCACATACACCCTCCGTACCTAACGCACCCTCATTACATAGCAGCCTCGCACACGTCATATTACCCCCCGGTCAGCGCTGGAGACGTTCCCCCTCAGCAGTTCTATCACCACCGACTGCCACCCATCTACCCTGAAGGTGAGCAGATACACCTGGAGTTCATCATTTACATGTTAATCTTTAAATAATGGCGGGAAATCATTGTCTTTTACTGTGTCTTCACCTGTGTGTCACAACAGTCAGTGTTTAGCATACGGTATGTGGCTCACTGTGGGTGGAACCGTGTTTACATTGATATTATCCAGTCATCCCTCATTTCACCCTAAATATGACAAAAATCCAGCAGTGATGTTGTTGAGCACTGGTTCAGTTTAAAGTTTACTGTACATGTACTAATTTGATTGGTCACTTGGCATTGTTAATGTAGACCTGGTGAGGCTGGTTTGAACAGTAAACCTGTTTATCGCTTGTTGCCGTACTGATGCAGTAAAAGTGAATACAAAGCTGTTTTTTTACATCATGTTCAAGAATGTGTCATATCGAGAGATCCACATCTTGTTGTTTCAGAGATTATCCCTCTGTATAACATCTCAACGTTTATGGGTCATGAGGAATACTGTAAACCCCCCCAAAAAAAGCCCAAGCCGCCAGTGGAGCGTATGGGACTGAATCCGGTGACCAGCTCACTGTCCAACAGCTACAAGACCCCCACCTGCTCACCCACCACGGCTAACGGCTACGGCAAGAACCACAGCAGAAGTCCTGGCAACAAAAGAGCAGACAGGAGAGCAAGAGGAAGCCCCAAACACACAGAATCAGAGACACAAGGTAAGATGTCACCAAAGCAGAAATATATCCCTGATCCCTTGGATTTCTCCTACAGAATGAAGATCACGGGTGGCTCTTGATCAGCGTGTGATCGTCAGATTACAGTGAAACATAGCCCACATTTCCCCATAGACTGCAATTGTAAGTAGATTTTTGTTCACTCAGCCACAGAGCTGAAGCTGATTGTTACTGTAAGTGCTTCGCTTGAGGGGATGATGGACATAACTTGTGGCTCATCTTTTGTGGGATTCGAACCTTGATTTCAACCACTAGGGAGCCCCGCCCCTCTGTCTTTTAAAACACAGGCTTGTGTTCCACCATCCTTTGCTCTGTGTTCTGCATTGGGCCTTTAATTAGCGCAGACGCTCAAAAACCCCACAGGGTCGAATCTGTCCTCACCAGACAGCAGTACAGTGTGTGTTCTCATTTGTGCTTGGAAATCTAAGTGAAGAGACTTCTTGCTCATTTTGTGTGTGCGTCTCTGTCGCATGTTTATACTGTATTCTCTCAGTACAGTATAGAGCACAAGCTGAAAACTGAAACAAAGACTGTTCACAGTGTGCTGGACTTGAATGAAAGCAGGCAGAAGTTGCTGACTCGGGTCTTGATGAGCAGACAGATCTCTCCACATCTGTTGACTTTGAAGTCTCATGTCCATGCAGCTTCACAGGCTGTTACTCATCAGCGTTTGTGCTTTAGCAGTTTCTCTTTACTGTGTCACTATCTTTGGATAAACAGTAGATTTAGGCTGTTGGAATGGAAGCACGCCCACTAGTGGTGAAGTAAAGTAATGCGCTTGAATGAAACGGGCTGTGGCCCTCATTCATTAAACAGGAGCAGAACTCATTTCTGTGTAAATTGTTCACAAATCCATTTTGCAGATTGTCTGAATTTAAACTGATTTTAATATGAACATAAAACGGAAACAATTCACACAGAATCCATTCTGAATAAACATAACTGCATACTTCTGTACTTCTCTCACTGTTTCTGCAGTGTGCAGTATGTAATACCTGCATGACTTACTGCATTTGCTCAGATGTGCAGTGTAAAACCACAGCACTGTGCACAGAATATTAAATCCCACAATGCAATGCGTTTTATAGAAAACTGCTGTTAGTATTGATTCTAACTGAAAGACATTTGCTAAAATAAACATGAAATAACAAATAAACATTATATGCCAAATAGCTAAATACTGAAATCCAAGGACTGAACAATTTGAGACAAATATATATTTTAATCTATATTTTTCAGCTTTTGTTTGGCATTCTGTTAATGTAATGAGTGAGCTGTATACTGTATGTAGAAACAGTAAGCTTGTATTTTAACATAAGCTCTGTTAGCTTTGCTACTGTAAATGTGTAGCTGCTTATGTAGTAGTTTAGCACTCCCCAGAACTGCTGTGACACATCGTTACTTTGAATCCTGTGAGTGATTCAGGTCGAGAGCACGATAACCCGTCGTGTTAGATTTTTAATCCATACATGGAGTGGAAGCTCAGATTTTCCATTCTCGTTTTTTCTGTTCTGATTTAAAATATAAAGAATCCACTGAAAACATGCCCTATCCCTCCCCACCCCTCCCACCCCTCCCAACGGCATCTTTGTTAGGGGAAAACCGGACAGGTCAGTGTGGGGTCATGTTGCCATGACTTCAGTACAGTTATGACTCATTGCAGGGCCCCTCGGACCCCTGTAAGAAGCAGACCTATGACCCTCTCACCCCACAGCCAATTTCCTGATGTCCGCTGGCTCACTGCAGACGCTCGGAATCCTCAGATCTTAATCTTTTCTCCTGCCACTGTTTGGTGATATTGAATTTGTTTCTTTCCCCTTCCAAACCAGCATGGAGACACAGCACACACATGCACACAGACACTCTGATTTATGACAGGACAGACAGATGTGGTTAAAATGTATCTACCATCTTCTCTTTGTAGATCATGATGTGGACACCAGGCGAGTTCAGACTGTGCCGTCAGGAATGGAGAAGCCGCAGGTGGGAGACTCAATCTTGCCCCTACAAATCTCACACAGTCCAGAGAGGAAACGTAATGTCTTCATTACGTGGCGTGTGGTTTTTGTTTTGCAGGGTTTTTGTTCTGCTCGTGTGTGTTTTTGAAGCAGGTGGTTGGAAGCAACACTTTGCTTTTAGCATTTGAAGTTGGAACAAATTTTAAAACCTGTTTATTAAACTTCAGCACACAGATATTACTGTAATTTACTTCCATAAGATAATAAAATAATAGCAGTGTTAACATTTCATGCAACATTAAACTATTAAATAAAATAATTATTTAATCATTTATAACAATTTAAAAGTGTACATATGCAACAGCACAAAAAGGGTTGATATATCCACCAAGTAGACTTGTAGATTATTTTATCCCTTCCGTTGGCCCCCATTTACCAAACAGTTGTAGACCCCTGGCACAGACATACAGCAGATCTATAGTCTGGTTGGCAAAGACTGTAGCCTCGTCAGTCACAGATGCATAGTGTTATTTTGGAACCAAAATATCTTATAGACTTGGGGGTAAGTTCCTAAATTGGGCCAGTAAGCAGCCACCCCATTACCCAGTACACCGCAACATTGCATAGCAACACCGCATCAGCACAGTTTAGCAACTGCAAAGGAACACCTTGGCAACCACTCAGAACAACACCCTAGCTACCAAGCTGTGAGTTTAACAGTGGCAAAGACATTTGCTTCTGGAAACAAGAATTGAGGTTAGTGTCCAGAGAAGAAATGAACATTTGCTTCACTAGGGGGCAGCAGGAGGCCATTTAATAGTGCAGTGATTTATTGACGGGTCAAAGCAAGATGTTTCCTCTCACTACTGTGTGATTTTGTAATCTTTGTCTCTTTCTGTCTGTGAGAGTGAGGAAAGTGTTTATTTCAGATACGAGAGTGTTGTCCTAGTATTAAGGGTCCCCAAAAAGTATTTAGACACATTCACACAAGTGTGAAAAGATAAACAAAAATATTAAACCAACTAGCATTTGTTTTAGAGAAGGCTAGCACAAGCAAAACATTTAAAAAAAGTTTTGGATACTAGACAAACAGTTTTTGGTTGCTGTCACACCTGTGTGAAAAATGACCAGGTTAAAATGACATTGGAATTAACCAACCATTAAAACTTAAACAAGTTTTTTAGTACTGTCACATGATCAGGTTTCATTGTTTGTTCATTCATCCTCGAGTCTGTTTAAATTCTGCAGGAAAACAAGAAATACAGTAACACTCTTGCTGATATTTCTAATTACTGCTGCTGTACTGAAAAAGCTGCAGTTTCAAACTAAAGCATTTTGCTTTTCTCATGATTGTTCCCTGTGATATTGTACTGACAGTTTGTTGCTTGCGCTGAGCGTTTTCCTTCCAGAATTAATAAAATAAGTACACAGACTGTCCTCAATGCACAGAGACATGCGGCAGAGGATTCGCCTGCTTTGGTGAAGGAGTCGCTCTGATCTGTGGTGAACAGCAGCTTCACTCATTGAGGAGAGCCTGCAGTAACCTTGACACCTGAATTAAGCACAGATTAAGCACAGAGAGCTGTCTTTATTGATGTACCAGACATCATAAATGGTTCTGAATTCAGAACCCGGGCTTTCACTGCTCTGACTTTATTTTGGTTTTTGGCTTTTGTCTGCTGTTTTCATGAAAATGATTACAGATTTTTACCATTTTTGGTAGAATGTTTATTTTGGAGGCATTTGTCATTGGAAGCAATTTCCTGCGGGATCAATAAAGTTTTCTGATTCTGATTCTGATTCATTTGTTACGCAACAGATCAGTCAGAAAAATAGACCTGTTTGTTTGTCCGCTGTGGTGTTTTTTTAACCTTGAGGTAAATCTAAAAACAATTATTTAATGTTTAGTTATACTGTTTTATTGCTTAATTTATGCCATTTGAAAAATTACTGTATTGAAATTATAATAAAAATGTGTTTTTTGTCATTTTGGCCTCTCAGGTGTCCGAGGTTCAGTCTTGCTCTGCACTTGTGTGCTGGACTTCTGTCCTGCCAGGAGCGACACGTAACTATGAACTGCAGCTCACAGATATGGGCCGGGATGGGAAATACAGGGTTGTGTACAGGTAATGGCACCTGTGTCCAGCATGTTCTCAACTTCAGATAAAATACCTTTTAAAGTCTAGAGCAATCTTGAGATTATTCAGGTCATTAGTAGATTTACATCTGTATTCTTCACCAGCAGTTACAACATCGCTGGCTTGTGTCTAGAGCTTTCATTTTGAGTCAAAAATACAGGCTGTTATAAAAGCTGAAGAGATCTGAAAACATTCTCGAATCCTCAGATCAGGTCCTCACTCTCTGTTTGTGTGTTATATTTCAGTGGTGAGGAGCTTCAGTACACGCTCACTGATCTCAGACCAGCAACAGACTATCATGTCAGGTAAAAGACACTTATTATTTGTTGAGACATTTATGTCCTGTACATGTCAAACAGTAATGATACTACGCTACATACAGTAATGATACTACACTACATACAGTAATGATACTACGCTACATACAGTAGTGATACTACGCTACATACAGTAATGATACTACGCTACATACAGTAGTGATACTACGCTACATACAGT